>CAJVPV010000442.1:0-22023 GCA_910591835.1 Acaulospora morrowiae | reverse complement strand
TACAAATTCGTATTTACAAATTTACCACCGCTAATTCCCAAATAGAACTACCTAAGATTCGGATTATTCTTATCTACTGGTCAACTTATTGCCCTCCATTCTTCCTATATTACAAGAACCGGAATCCTGATCACATAGGTAGAGTGCTAATGTGTCAGGATATGCGCCTTCTAGTCCTGCCTACCATCTGATAAATGGAAACTTGAAGAACCATATCCTAATATGATCAGTCATGAAACTAAGCCATATCCACAAGGAGTCTTTGTGGCTCTAACTACGGTCACATGAAAAACTGGATTGTTTCTTTTATAGTCACGTGGACTAAAGGGGGAAGGAAGCATGCTCCATGCATGAGAAATGGGAATATTACCAAACTTGACAACAATTATCGTAACACTGCCAGACGATCGTTACACCGCTACACCTGTCTTGGTATCACAATCCTAACGCCTGTTGAATCAACGTGTGAATTGGCTTCTTATAGAAAACAGTGCATGTTAGATTATGGCGCCAGATATCATCTTGAGACAGTCCAGTTGCCTTCACCTGGAACTGAACTTGGTATCTTGTGATGACGATCAAAAGATGCTGATCCATTTCTTCTGGTTTGAGGTTTCCATGTTAGCCCTCTGGAGAATTTGAACCATTATCTTGTGATCTGACCTGCGGAGCACTAACCACTGTGCTATAAATCCACAGGTCAGATAAACATTATTTTTTTATTTAAATTATATATAACAGGATATACATTGTGAAAGAAACAACATCTCTTATATGTTGGTACAATAAGTTAAATGCTAGCTTGCCTACAGTAACCATATAACTAATATTAAAAAAAAATTTAAAACAATATACATATTTTGCCAGATAGTACTAAGCAGCTATAAATATCTACTCAATATTAGAGGAAATATAAATAAAATTAGAATTGATAAATAAAGTTGTTAGACTATAAATATATTTGAAATAGTTATATTTTGATTGAATAAATGAGTTAGCAATGGTAGAGAGTAGATAAATAATGGTATTATCTTGTGGATTATTAGAGATGTCTTTGGCCTGTGAGGTGTTTTTAGTTTCTGGATTAATAGAATTGGTTAAATTATACAGCTTGGCATAATTTCACTTGATTCCAGTAAGAAGTGAGATATTGGTTGTGGAGTAACATAGTTTTCAAATTAGATCATGTAGTAAAGTTAGAAATTCTGTTGCTGCCTTGATCCAGTTAGTAGAGATTAAGATCAAGAAGATTTTGTTTGTAATTTCACATGACAATTCAATAACTTATTATATATGTGAGATTGGTTTATAATTATTGTCTGGATAGAAAGTTTGATTAATGGTTTTAATAATTTGCTTAGCTGCTTGTGATGCTTCTGAGTACTTAAAAACATGTTAAATGTCTTCAGTATGAAACTTGTACTGTGGACAAAGAGTATCTGAATATTGATTAGGATATAATTGAAGAAGTGTAAGATGAGTTAAAAGAGTTCCTGAAGACAGTTTGATTCTGAAGGCTACTAAGATACTATATTTGTTATTATGAAGTTTTCTAATATTTTTGTTGGACTGGTTAATAGCTTTTAGACCATGTGGAGTATATGTTTGTTTAAATATTTGGATAACTGAGAAGCTTTTACATACCATATAGTCTCTGGTGATACTAAAAATTTTCTTGTACTATCTGATACTACTATCCAGATAAGTGTTATTGATAAGAGGATTTTCTAGGAAGTGTAGCGAAGAATTGTTTCACTGGATGGTTTTGGTTAATATTGGTCTGGATTGAGGTTTGATATATACAATCTCTATAGATTTTTATTATACTGTATATACTGGTTTATTTTCTGAGATAATGAGAAAAAGTTGATCTTAATCATTCTTCTTGAGTATTCAGATACTGGTTGAAGAATTTTTTTTGTTATTTTTAATTTTGATGGTAGAGTAAGCTGGAATTTCTTGGATAATGTTAAATATTGCCAGTAAAATGTTGTCTGGTAATAGGCAGAAGTTGAGTGGCTTTACTTTTGTAACAAATCTATAGATGTTTGAAAAAAATCTCGATTTTCTTCAAAAAGTCAGATAACAACCTTTCAAACGATCTTAAGAGATTATAAATATTTTAATGAGAGAAACATCTTTTATTAATGACTGAAAAGACATTGTCAATACTGATTTCTCAATAATCAAGGATTTAGACTTCTGGCCAAAGAACACTAATGATTAGACTTAAACACATATCTGAAGTCATATGACGTAAAACCTGAAACTTATAATAATTATTAATTCAATATGATTTTACTAATTAACATGTGTTATCAATTAGTAATTGATATCAAGAGGTTATAGAATATTATTAATATGCTTGATTAACATTATTATTCATTTATTATTTTATTTTATTTTATTTTTCTTTATTATTTCATATGATTTTCTGGAAGAACAACTAAGATTATATGTATATTATTCTTTTTTTTGTAGATAAACATTATCACTTTATTAATCGTAAAATTGTTTGAAATTTATACATGAAGAAAGTAACAACATTTCTTATATAACTAGCTAGTTAATAAGTCTAATGCTAGCTTGCCTATATGAACTATCTTAATAGTAAGAAAAATAAATATTAAAACTGTTACATATCTGAGATAGTGCCAAGCAGTTATGAATACCTACCCAGGATTATTGATGAGATTGTTAAAATTAGTTATTAAATTTTTGTAGCATAGAGTAGAGTTGTAATTGCTATTAATGAATTTATTTATAACTAAAGATAGAAGATTTACCATTAGCTTACTATCAGAATTTGAATTAAATCTGAATTTTTTAGATTTGTGTTATTGTTGTTATTGTTGTTATTGATCTTTGGTCAATGGAGATTTGGATCCTATTTAATTCCAGTAGTGGGAGATGTGTTTGCTATATTATATATTGATTTCCAAATTAGATTATAAAGTAGCATAAGGCTTTCAGAAACTGCTTTAGTTCAGGTAATAGTATCTGCTGTGGAGTGTATATTGTTGATAAGACTATATAAAAGCTTGATTACTTGCCAGATGTGATCTATTGGTTTGTTACTTTGATCTGGATATAGGATGCTGTTTATACTGTTGATAATTTGAGCTGTGTGGTTCTCTATTTCGATGCATTCAAAAACATATCTAATATCTTCAATTCTAAGCTCATATCTTGGGCAAAAGTGATCTGGATACTGCTCTGAATATAGTTGATTAAGGTAGATTTGCATTGGAAGTGTTCCTGAAAGAAGTTTAATTCTGAATAATATGGGATTACTATAGGAGTTGTTTTGTGTATCTATAATTTGCTTAATGGATTTGGTGAGGAATTCCAGGCCATGTGAATTTAAGGCTTCCTGAAAGGTTTTGATTATAGACGAGCTTTCACAAATCATATAGGTCTTTGTGATTCTTGGAATTTTTTTGGACCAAATAGCACTACTGCCCAGATTGATATTGTTTATTTTGGAGTTTTTGACAAAGTATGGTGAAAGAGTGTTCTATTGTAAAGTTTCATTTATGACTGGTCTGGACTTGGGTTTGGCTGATTGAAAGCAAACTGATCTTTGAGTACTCAAACTGATAATTCTTGAAATTATGAATATGTAATTAGTTTTGATCATTTTTCTTAAGCCATTAGAGACTTGTTAGAAGAAGTCTTGATTGTTTCTGATTTCAATTGTTGATAAGACTGGGTACTATTGAATAATATCATAGGTTACCAGAAGAATGTTAGCTATGGCTGTACCTGAAGTAGACAGAGTAACTTTGGTTTTATTAATAATAATATTATCTTTGAAAGCTTGAACAGAAAAAAAGAGAGAGTGGCTGATCTTAAAAAGTTGAAAAGGGAAAGGAGGATTTGATGAAAGACAAATGTCTTTTATGATTTTTTCTTATGCTTAAGGGGTATTAAGAGTTTCTTCAATTAGATTATTAAGATGAAATTTTGATTGAGGAGGGTTTTGGGTAAATACCCATAAGGATGATGCAGACATGATTGTAAAAATAATAAGACAAGAATTATTGCGACTTGTACTCAAGGAACATTCTTGGCACCTAGTAAAATTGTTGAATTGGTCTATTAAATAATATTTTCCTTTCAGAGATAAGTTTTTTCTAAATTCTATGGTTCTCTTGTGAGTTTTAATGATGACATGACTTGGATTGACCAGTCAGAACATTGGTATTGGATTGGGAATAGGTTCATATGTATTCTTTAGAAGGAAAATGTTGACATAGTTTTTAAACCAGTGAGTTTCTGGACTGTATCTTGTAATTCCTATGTACAAAATAATTTGAAACCATATAAGTTTGATAGGGCTGTTAAATTTGAGCAATTAGTTGGTGAATTGAATATTAAGTACATTTACTGTACAGACTGCAGTAATTTTGAGATTGCTTTTAAGTAATCTGAATAAGAAGCCAATAGAATTCATGACATTGTCGTCATGAAATATGCAGGCTGGAGGATACAGTTGGATTTTGAAGTTTTTTGCTGTATGGGCTGTACTGAGAAGTCAATTGTCTTGATTGAACTTGTCTGAATTGCAAAGTAGACAAAACCATATTGATTCTCTTTTTTGTATTGATTTAATATCTTAATATAGATATTTTCTAATTGACAGGGTAGTGAGTTTGGATATTAAGTTAGTTACAAAAGGTGATCTTTGTTTTTCTTCAAGCAAAAAGATTTTTAGACCTCTCTTACTAACTAGAATAAAGTTAGAGCATCTTGATGATATTTTGTATAAGGACTTGATAAGTTTGTTGATTTTTCTCTGTAGACTGCTGAAGAGGAATTTGTGAAGATGAGAAGTGAATAAAAAATACTTAAATTTTTTAAGTATGACCTATTCAATAATTTTCTGTTTGATTTTTTCTTTCCAGTTTCGATATATAAATTCTTTTAAAATTTTGTTGATTGTTTCTTCAAAGATTTTCCTGTTGAATTTTAGCATATGACATGAAGATATCTGGATGCCCAGATATTTCATACTCTCGAAAGGTTTTAAAACTTGAATTGTGTGGTTATTAAAGATAATGCTATGGGAAAAGCTGTTTTTGGTTGAAATATTGTTGATTATTTTTGTTTTGTCCTTGTTGCATGATAATCCATTAATTTGAAAGAATTGGTTTGCTGTTTCTAGGAGGCTCTCTATCTTGTCTTTGATATCTACAATTAATGTCAGATCATCCATGTATGCTAAGACATTGGAAGCAATGTATTTGGTTATTCTGAGGTGATTGAAGAGTTTGGTGATCAATGGATTATAGAAAATGATCCAAGTGATTGGAGATAGAGTTTCCCCTTGCTTTATTCCATTATTGACCAAAAAAGATTCTGTTGATTCAGATTGAGTATTAATTAATGTTACTCTGTTGAAAAATAGATTAACAATAAGTTGAATTAACTTCTCTGAACAATTGATTCTTTGAAATAATTTTTGGATGGCTGGGATTGAAGCAGAATCAAAGGCTTTGGCAATGTCTAAAGAGGCAAATCAGAATTCTTTATTATTGATATTTGCAGCTTGGATTGCTGAATTGACAATAGTTAGGGGTTCTATGGTGCTTTGGCCAGGAAGATTGGCAAAATTGAAATCTGATAGTATTTAATTGTTTTTGAAAGTTTTGGTAAACCTTTTGTTGATAATATTGATAAAAAGTTTTCTTGCAGATTTCACAAGAGATAGGTCTTGTGTCATTTAGGTTGTGACTTCAGGTTATTTTCTTGGGAATTAGCATAATGATGGTTTGTTTTCAGGAATTAGAAATGGATATGGAGTTAGTAATGGAATTAAATATGTTGCAGAGAGGTTCGTAGGCACTTTTGCTCAGGAGTTTGATAATTTTGTAGTTAATTTCTGATTTTCCTGAAGCTTTGTTTTTTGAAAGGGATTTGATAATGGACTTGAGAGTTGCTGGATCGATTATTGAGAGCATTTTTTTATATAGGTCTTAATTTATGTATATTATTCTTTATGTATTTTATTCTATTTATTTATATTGGGAAAACATGTATTTAAAGATTATACTTTTCCTTTAATTGTCTTTAGAGTTGTCTGCTCCACTCTCCATTAATAAAGTTTTTCTTTAATAATGATAAACTATTAATGATCCACATGTTCCTTTATTAAAACCATTACAACTTTAGTCTTATTTATAAATAGACTATTTTTGTGAGATTAAATATAATAATGTTGTTACAAGCTGAAGTCTTGTAGTAGTGATTGGGAAAAATAATTGGCAGCAATGTGTTCGTTATTTGGTAATGAGTTAACAACTTTATCGATTATGTTAAATAAATAATATTTGAATTTGTTGGAAGAATTAAAAGAGATTCATAGTATGGAGGCAGATGTGCTCATGAATGATATCCAACAAAAACTATAGAAGGATATATCAATTGGATAGCCCAAACATCTAATGAGGTTATTGTCAAGATCTATAGTAAAATGCTTTCCTTTGAGTGGTGTTTTTTTGTTTATAAAAGTATATCTTTTGCAAGTTTTAACAACTGCATTGATGTTATATAGGAATTAGAATGTTGTTTTAAAATTTGATATTGGACCATGGGTTCCAGACAGGTTTTTAGTATTTGCAAATGTTTTGAACCAATTGGGCTCTGGACCCAAGTGAATTATTCCTGTGTATGTGTAGCAAGTTGTGATCAGGAAAGTTTGATGGTATTATTGTACTTCAGTAATTGGTTAATGAACTTTATATTAAGGGCATTAGTTGTACTAATTGCTGTCTTTCTGAGTTGGGACTACATGTTGGTAAATAAAAAACCAATCAAGTTTTCTGCATTGTCAAGATAGAATAGACATTCTGCTGGACAAATTTGAATTTTGAGATTCTTGACTGATTTTACAGTATAGAGAATCCAGTTTTTCTGGTTGAATTTCTTTGGATCATAAATAAAACAAAACCAAATAGCTTCTTTTGTTTGAATAGATTAGATATCTTATGTTATATATTTCCTGATAAAGAAAATAGAAAGTTTAGAGATAAGATTTCCTATTAATATGATTTTTTGCCTCTTTTCTAATATTATCAAATTGAGGTCACTGTGACTGACTAGGATTGTATTGGAGTATTTTGATAAAATCTTGTATGCTGACTTCACCAGTTTATTAATTTTGGTTTGAAGTAGGTTAAGAGTTGTTTTGTTAAGGAATGAAAAGAGTAAAAATTCTCAAACTTCTCTATGAAGATCTAGTCATTAATTTGTTGTTTGATTTTTCCTTTTCAGTTGTATTTAGTAAGTTTCTTAATGATTTGTGACGATATCTGTAAGAATGCTTTTCTATTGATCTTGTTAAAGTTTCTAGAAGAAATTGGTATTCCAAGATATTTAATACTTTTATATGGTTTGAGAATTTGGACATGAAGGTTGTCGAATCTAATAGTGCTTTGAGTATCATGCTTTACTCTAATGTTGTTGATTATTTTTGTTTTATCTTTATTGTATATGATATTGTTCAGTACGAAGAATTGATTGGTTACAATCAGGAAATTTTTCATTTTTTGTTTGAAATCTGCAATAAGAGCTAGGTCATCCATGTATGCAAATGTATTGAGAGTCACATATCCTTGAACTGAGTTATATTGTAATAGTTTAGTGATCAAGGGGTTGTAAAAAATAACACATGTAATAGGTGATAGTGTTTTGCCTTGCTTTACGCCATTGTTAATAAATAGATTGATTGGTTCAAATAGTGTATTGATGAATACTTCTCTGTTGTTCAAAATATTGATAAGAAGTTTATTAATTTGCTTAGAACAGTTGATTCTTTCTAATGGTTTTTCGATTGCTAATATTGGAGCTGAGTTGAATGCTTTGACAATGTTGAGGAGTTAATACAACTTATTATTAATTTATTTTTCAACAAAGAAATATCAATTAATACTTTATCAAAATTAAAAAAATCTTTTTTGGTTAATAATAAAATAAAACAAGACAAACCTTTATTTTTAATCACTTGAATTATCTTCTATAATTTATTTATTACTAAATATTTCAAATATTTCAAAATAATTAAATACATAACTTCTAATATCTTAGCATACATTATAGTTCTGAAAATTGGAATCGAACAGAATTGCAGGAAATTGCATGAGGTTCAGAACACTATTAAAAATGATAGTGAAGTATACCTCACCTATTAAATTTAATATAAACTTGAGAATCAAATATAGAATCAAAGAAAATTATTAGGATTCTTTGCATATATGGATAATCTAACATTAATTGCAAATATTAAAAACAAGATAAAAAGTCTTTTTGAAACAATAAATCAATTCTTTTAAATTAATAAATTGACATGTAATAAAAAAAAAAATAATAATATATAACATATCAATTATAACAGCTTATCCTATAATATTAACTTTAACAACTATTTTATTCAAATTTTAAAATCTTTTAAAAATATAAAATACTTAAGCATTTAAATATTTTTTTGTCACACTTTAAAATCTAACAAAAAAACCTTTGAAAAAACAATAAACAAAATTTTAAAAAAACTTATATATTAAAATTAGAAAGGAGAAATCAAAAAAAAAATTATTAAATAAATTATGCTTGAAAAATTTGAATACTTTTTACTTATCTTCTATTTTCACAAATCTTTTTTTAGCAATTTATAAAAAAAATTAACAAGCTTATCAAATCTGTATACAAGATTTTCTCAAAATATTTTAATTCAATTTTAGTTAGCAAGAGAAACTTAAAAATATTTTAATCTAATTTTAGTTAGCAAGAAAGACTTAAAAATCTTTTTGCTAAAAAAGATAGAGATTATTTCTCTTAATTAATCTAATATTCAAACCTGCTATCTTATCAATCAAAAAATATCTTTATCAAGATATAAGATCAATACAAAAAAAAACAATATGGTTTTGTCCACTTTGTGATCTAAACAAGTTCAACCAAGACAATTAACTCCTTAGTACAGTCTATACATTAAAGAATTTCAAAATCTAATTGTATTTGTCAACCTGTATTTTTCACTAAATATTTAATTTATCAATCAATCACTTAGGTTTAAAAGCCTTATTAAACTTATATGGTTCCAGATTATTTTACATATAAGGATTATAAAATATAATTTAACATCATTTTAATTTAAAAATTTTATTAATACTCTTTTTTTAAAAATATGTATTGTTATCAGAAAATCAAACATAGGGGAAGGTTAAGATAACTATCACCACACGTACCTTTGGTATCGCCAGCGACACAGACCCACTCACCCAACGTAGTATGAGTCCTGGTCCGGATTAGCGACAGACTCGCCGTTGAGGATAACAGTATGGATCTATTTCCAATCCAAAACTTATATTTTGACTTGTTAATTCAAATTATGTTATTATCAAAATCCATAAAAAAATCACAGAATTTAAAAAAAACATTTTTCTAAAAAAAAAGTATCATGTCAAGATTGTTTTTTAAATACAAGTTATAATAATTTCTGTCTTATCATTTTTTTTAACTATATTCACATTATCCTTATAGATATTTATTCAAAATCCTCCTTAATTAAAATTTTATATTAATAATCTGATTAAAGAAATTCTCAATATTTTTTAATTCTAGAAAAAAGTTTTACAATATACTGTATATATATATTATCAAATTTATTTTTATTTTTTTAACTTTTAATATTAATCACTTTTATTTTTTTTTTATTTAAGCTTTTAAAGATAATATTATTATTAATAAAACCAAAGTCATTCTGTTTACTTCAAATATAATTATAGTCAATATTCTTTTAATAACTTATGATATTATCTAATAGTATCCAATTTTATTAACAATTGAAATTTAAAAACAATAAAGATATCTTTTAACAAATTTCTAATGGTTCAAAAAAATAGTCAAAACTAATTATGTATTCATTATTGTAGCCTGAATACTTACAAATTAGTTTGTCTTCAACTAGCCAAGTTCAAGTTTAAACCAATAATAAGTAAAACTATATATTGAAATACTTTTCTATTTTATTTTATCAAAAATTCTAAGATAAATAATATTAATTTAGATATCAGCCCATATGGTTCAAAAAAATCTTAAGAATTATCAAAACCTATATGATTTGTAAAAGCTTCTTTATAATTGAAACTTTTCAAATACTCTAAATATATATGAATTTAAAGTTTTTATCAAATTAATTAAGTAAATTAAAAGTTTACTAAATAATTCTTATAGCAATCTAATATTTTTTAGAATTAAATATCTTTCAGAAACATTTTCAATACAAGCTTTTCTTAATTAATTTTATTTAAAGCAGTATTCAGACCATTTTTATTTAAGATGTAAACTTAAAATTGAAAATATCACATATATATTTGAGTATATTAAAATAGAAAATTAAACTGTTCATATTATTAGCATCATAAATAGTACTTTATATCTGAATCAAAGTAGCAAACCAATTGATCATATTTGGCAAATAATTAAATTATTGTATGGCTTTATTAACAAATTTTTCTTTATAACTGATAATATTACCTGAATTAAAAGGGTTTATAAAAACTTTTTTCTGCTTTATAATATTATTTGAAAATCAAAATGCAATATAGCAAATACATTTTTCACTATTGAAATTAAATAAAACTTAAATCTTTACCAGTTAAAAAGAAATTTCAATCAAAAAAATCAAATCAGAAAACATTAAATTTCAAACTTCTATAATAAATTAATTATAAATTTTTCATTACTTGTTATAAAAAAATTTATTAATAATAATTACAATTATATCTTATGTTACAAAAATTTAATAACTAGATTTAATAATCTTATTATCAATTATAAGTAGGTATTTATTTATAGTTGCTTAATACTATATTAGATATGTAATAGTTTTAATATATTTTTTTTTATTACTTAGATAATTTACATAGGAAAGCTAATATCAAACTTATTAATTTAACAAGTTATATAAGAGATATTATTGTTTTTTCCATATCTAAATTTTAAACAATTTTACAATTAATAAAGTGATAATATTTATCTACAAAAAATATACAATCAAACCTGGATATAATGAAACCTTCAGGCTAATTAGTAAAAATTGAAAAAAATTGTTTAAAAATTCATATAATAAAATTATCTTTTTATAATGAATTTTAAGTAAATTCAAAATTCAAAGATTTATTATAATCAACATTTTATTATACCTTCATTATAAACAAGTTCATTATATTCAGGTTTAACTATATATATATAAATATAATTATAAATATTATTTTTTTTAAAACATTACTAAACTTTATTTTTATTTTTATTTGAAATTTCTTCATAGGTAAACATTATTTCTTTATTTGATATTATATATAACAAGATATAAATTATAAAAAAATAACATCTTTTTCAGTGTTTTAAAAAGTTAAATACTAGCTTGTCTATATATATATATTTAGCTAATATGAAAAAAAATTCAAAACAATATTATATACTAGTTGTATCTAAATAAAGTAAACTATAGAATCTATAAGTAAAAAATAAATTATTTTCTTAAGAAAACTCTTGAAAAGGCCTGTGGTTCTATCTTTTTAACTCCTTGATTACTATAAATAATAAAGTATATATGATGTTGTTTGTTATTATAGTTGTTAGTAGTGATATGATTAATATTATTATTGTAATTGTTGTTGTTGTAATACAAAACTGGTTTAAACAGATTCAGTTTTTGTTTTAATTTTTAAATAAAATCTGATTGAATAATTGAAGAGTATTAATTATCTAAAGAGATAAACTAATTTCAATTTTTGATTAAAAAAAACAT
Organism: Acaulospora morrowiae; assembly: GCA_910591835.1. Lineage (NCBI taxonomy): Eukaryota > Fungi > Glomeromycota > Glomeromycetes > Diversisporales > Acaulosporaceae > Acaulospora > Acaulospora morrowiae. The sequence continues at coordinate 10,211 of CAJVPV010000442.1, read as the reverse complement.
TGAAAAATCTAAGATAGTATAACAAGTGTTATATGATATAATTGAATTTAAAAGTTGTTTTAGCACACAAACAGTAGACCTATTAATTTTATTTAAGTATATATTTTAAAAAATATTTGATTTAATAAATATAATAGTAATAATATAAATAGTTTTTATAATAGAATAAGAGTAAGGAAAGTGTAAAAGAACAAAAAAATAGGGAATTGTTTCAAATATTTTCTTATACAACTGAAAAATAAGTAAGATTTTTAAACTTGAGTAGACTTTAATCAAAGATTATATTTCACTATATCAATTGTTTTAAAGATTCTTAAATATTTGAACTAGGGTTCACTTATGATAAAAAATATAAAATATTTTTCTTATTTAAAATTACTATAAAAGAAAATTTTTTAACAAAATAAATATGATTAGGAAAGAGTTTTAAAACTTATTTTATTAAGTTTATTAGATAATATATAGTATATATATTGAGATTATAAAGTAATTTTGTTATCTGTATTTTATATATATATAATTTATCTAAATCTTATAATAAAGCCATTTGATTAATTTTCTAGAAATTTTATTTTATATAACTTGTTATTTTTTAATCAAGAAATCAATATATTTAAATATTATTAATGTATTATTTTTACTTAATTGAATTTAGATTAGATTTTATTTAAATTTTTTGTATAATTATAAAAATAAAAATAAAAATAAAAACTAAAGATAATATTATTTTTAATAATAAAACTCTATCTTAATTTATTATATTTATTTGGAATTATTTTTTATTACTATTTGTAATTAAATATTATTATTTAATTTCTATTAGACTAATAAGAATTAGAAATATTTAAAGTTATAATTGCCAAACAAGATAATTATTTTTATATTTAAAGTACTGGTTAGGTTCAAGATCTTATACCTATTTTTATAAAATAATTAATATTAAAAAAGATTATTTACTAAATTAGAATAAAACCATTTTTGTAAATTAGATTTTAAAAATATTAAATATTATAAAAAAAAAATTGCTAAACTATTTTTACTCTAAATTAAATGTTTTTAATATTTTCTGTAATATTTCTAATAGTTAAAATATTGTTTTATCAAAAAATCAAATCTTTTTTTAAAGATATTTCTTTATCTAAATAATATATATTTTTATAATCAATAATAAGTATAAGAGTTTTAAAAGTAAATTATTTTTATAATCTATATTTATTAAATATCTTAAAAATGGTTTATAAAATAATTTAATATCTATATTTAACAATTTAATTTTCAAAGTTCTTATAAAAAGTCTTGGATTATAATGTAAATATTAATTAAATATTTTTAATTCATATACAATAATTTTTTAAATTAATTTTATTGAATTTTTTAGAATTACTTTTTTTAGAATTTAATTTTTTAAAATTATAATAAATAATTAATATAGTTATATCAGTTTTAGAATATTTTTCTTTGTAAAAGTAATCTTATTTTTTCATAAATATAATATAATTTGATATTGTATATGTTTTTTAGAAAATTATATTATAAGAATAAGTTTATAAAAATAATAAAACCAGTTAAAAAATTTAATAATATATATATATTTATTAAAATATGTTATTTATATGTTTAAAATTTATATAAATTGCTTTTGTTTTGAAAAAGTTATTTATATTTATATCATATAAAATAAAAATTTAAAAGTTTTGTTATATATTATATTTTAAAAAAAGCAAATGACTAATTATATTATATTTTATTTTATTTATTATAATTTTAGATTTATAAAATACAAAATTACAATTTTTATAATATAGCATATGTCTCTTTTTATTAGAATAAGTTTAATATAAGATTTAATATATAGTTTTACTCTTGTATTTTTTGATAATATTAAAAAAATATAAAAAAAAAAAAAATTCAAAACCTATTTTTTAAATTGCTTTGCAGGCAAATTTACTTGCAAAATTAAATAATAGTAATATTTTTAAATAAAACAATAATTTATTAATAATATATAAGTTATTATTTATTTTATATAAAAATATTTTTAAGAATCTATTTCATAAATTTTATTATAAAATTTTTATAAAGAAAATTAAATTTATTTATTCGAAAATAGAAAATCAATTTTAATTTTCATTATCAAATTATCAATTATTTATCATAATAGAATTTTTTTACTTGTAAATAATGATTGGATATTATTTAATCAGTATATTAATTTAAAAATATTTTTTAAAATGTAAATATAGATTAAATAATTATTTAACATTTATTATAATTTATTGTTAATTCATGTAAAAAATGTTGTTTTTTTCAAAATATATGTAATAAAGAAATAGTGTTTATTTATTTTAAAAAAATTGGTATTAAAGGTTTACATACAATATCCAACATATCATCATAAATACAATAAATAAAAAAATCGACAAGGGTTATAGGTTTTCTTATGAGTAAGAAGATGAATTTATTTCTATTTTTAAAATTAAATTTCAAGATCATTTATTATAAACAAGTGTTTAAGTAATAGTTATCTTATCTATCTATCTATTTATTTTTCATACTAAAGCAAGTATTTATTGCGGTTATTTAAATAATAATTATAATATATACTGTATACTGTATAATTCTTATATTTTAAAACTGCTAAAAAGAAAACTTATAGAGTCATGGGTGTTGTTGTTTAATCGAAAAGGATATCTAAAGAATCAGACTTGAATGTCGAGGCCCTTGGCTATTTGGCCGCGTACAGGATCCAATTTGGAATTTTAATAACATTATTTAAATATTATAAAAAAAAAAAAATTTTTTTAAACAGATTTGTTATAATAAAAAAGATAAGGTATACTTTCTCATTTTTCTATAATTAAACCAAATATAGTATAATAATTAACAATAATTTAGAAATAGGACAATAAATGCAAAAAATCGTATATAAAGAGAATAGGGAGTAGTAGAATGATTTTAAACCAGTTTTTTCTTTTTTAATTTGATCGTAACCCTTCAACTTCTTATTTTCATTTTATCTAAAAATTCTAAATCCCAAACTTTATCGACGGATAAAGCATTTGATTAAAATAAGGGTTTTTTCGACTATTTGTTCTGTCGTCTTGGAAGTTGGTTTTTGTGAAATGTTGATTATTAATTAGTAAATTAAGTATTATTCTCTTTCATTCATGATTGAAGATACGTAATTGTAATCTTGTTCACAACGATGTATATTATTCCAAAGGATCATACGATACGTCGCAAACGGTTATTTTATAACCTTAAATAATAAATATATAGTATGTTTTCTAATAAAAACGCAAATGTGATTACTAAAAATAATAAGATTTATTTATTTTGGTTTCAATGAATGACGATCTCAACCAAACTAATCGGTTGTGTACTTGATGTCATCAAAAAATTCTTGTGATCCTCGTTGTTTTAATACAGTAAGTACATGCTTTATCTTCATGCACCTATTAATATAATTCATTGGATGAAGTGAAAAACATGAATTAATTAAAATTACGTTTAACTTTGATCATTTCTAATCAATAAGTGATAAAATGTAACAAAAAATTTTTTGTTTGTAACGAATCAAATTTCGATTGAAGCTTCGTGATAAGCGCAAAGAAGAAATACTTGATTTATCGTTGAATGATCGAATAGCGGCGTTTAATTTGTGCGGTACCGAGCCTTATCGCACTTTTTTTTCGAATTGATCACATGAAACAAATTCCAAGTAAAATGTACAGTAAATCAAATTTGACCATTAATATTGAATAAATTTGCCAAGTCACGCTTACATACCACACATACCATATATATAAACTTAATCCGAGGCGATAAAACTCGTGCTAACAAACAAAAAGCGAATCTTCTCCTTAAGTGTCTCAGAGTGCAAATATAGAGAGCTCTGTAATTGTTTTTTTCACAAAGGTTCAATTGTGTGACTATGAGGTTGTCGAATCCACTTTTTCTTTGTTCGATTTTTTTGCATCTCTCGATGTAAACGAAATCCACTATTGTTTGATCAGAATGATTTAAAGTTCATTCCACATTTGGTTAAACCATTTTTTCTTGAAACCGAATCTGCATGATTATGTGCGTTCTTTGTTCGCATCGTATAAATTCCGCAGTTCCTTAATTTTCTTTATGCTTTTATTGAAAGGAGAACTTGCAAATAATGGAATAGAGGAAAATTTACACACAAAGAATGCTATACTGCGTGTGACCTAGAAAATCGATAATCTAACCGGTTTTCATAACTGCGCGTGAATTAGCTAATCTCCCTATCTCCTTACTTGGTCGAAGGAAAGACACGTGTAATTAGAATCGTGGAATTCACATGACTTTGAAAAATGGTAACTAGTTTGGCAAAAAAAAAAACCATTGCCCTGCCCTGTTGTTAATATTCGAGCTATTTAAAAACGTATCTTGGTTAATAATAATTTGCACCAAGAAAAAAAAACAACAAATTTAGAATCCCTCGTTCCTTATTTGTTTGCATAACGCCACAAAGCCAACTCTCACACAGAGCTACAAAAATATACAATAATGCAATATTTATTATTTATTATTATTATTATTATTATTATTATTATTATTATTGTAAGGAATGGATATTTGCTCTCACACGTGTGATATTCTCAAGCCGAGTAATAACCGCAAATTTTCAAAATAATGTGTTATTGATCATTGTGCCGTTTGGTCGTCCCCTGAGGGTGGGTTGCAAAAGAGTTCAGAGTTTCGTCGTTGGTTTTAATTAAATGTTTGGCAGAGCTTTGGATAAATGAATTTTGATCCGTTTCATCAATTTCAATAAGATTTTATTTGTCGCATGTCGATTATCATATTTGTTTCAACATTCTCACACATCAATTTATCATTAATATTGCCCCCCAAAACCAAGAAAAAGAGATATTCATCATCATTTATTATTATTTATTATTTTTATTCATAATCATAAGTACCTTAAGAGAGTGTAGTGGTAATACAAAAAAGCTTTTTTAAATCACGTTGTTGTAAAGAGACATGGCAATTTATCCCATGCCATTACTAATCTAGCAGCAAAACTTGCCAAAACGATTTTAATGTGATACCGAATATGTTTGATTTTTTTGCCAATGCGTTTTAAGCCAGTCATTTTCGAATACGTAATAATAAAAATCTCCGTAATCTCCGAACCCTCCCCCAAAAAAATGTGAAAAAGAAAGAAAGAAAATTCTAAATGGTACATACCAGAGTGACAAGTGACTGTGGTTTATTGAGAAAAAACATTTGTACATATCTGTGAATGATATTTTTTGTGAAGCATAGAGAAGATAATCCATAATTCAATTACACTATTTGCTAATAGCAATTTTGTGACAAAGGTGCCATAATCGTAATAATGATAATTGATGTGATCATCAAACAACGATGTATTATTATTGCTGCTGCTGTTGCGGCGACCAAAGATTAAAATAATAAAATAATCGCTCCGAGTCTTCGACAAAATTTTCATCGTTATCAATGAATTGATTTGAGATCAAACTTTCTTGACCGTTATTTGAATGTTCAATTTGCGATGAAGTTTGATGATGGGGTCTTTGATCAAAAGGAAGAATAGGTGGGGATGGAATTTGAATAGGTTCTTGATCAAAAGAGTTCATCGGTGGCGTCGGTAGTTGATAAGACTTGTGACGGTCGTCCATGGTGAGGGTGGACGGAGTTGGATACGGTTTATACGCCACAGGTCTCAGAGGGACATTCCGGGAAGAAGCAGCGAGGAGAGCCTGCTGCTGCTGTCGATATAGAATGGTATGCCTTTGAACATGAATTTCATTCACTTGATCGGCAAGTCTTTCATAAACTTCCTTTTCTTCTAGAGAGGCATTACGCCACAAAATCCCGGTGACTTTACTTATGACACGCATATTACAAGTTCCACGACGTTTTGCTTCTTGGTGAACATTCTTACGGCAAAGTAAAAATGCATTCGGTGGTCTACGTGGACGTCTGCATGAAGCTGGTGCATTGATAGCGGTGGCGGGCGCAACAAAAGACTCGGGGTTGCTATATTGTGGAGGAAATATCCTTTCTCGATCTAATCTACCAATCAAAGAATTGGCCAAATCTTCAATTGAAAAGTTCGAGGTTGTCATCTTATATTTATTTAAACTTTTAAACTGTGTCTATATTGTGTGTATTTGTTTTGGTTTTTTTTTTTTTTTCTTTTTTTTTTTTTTTTTTTGAAAGCTGTGGTAAAAACGACTACCTCTTTATATCATTTATAAAATTATTAGCAGTGTAGTACAAACGATTTGTGCAACACGACAAACTGATGCGGATCAAGGTTGTAGAGAACCTTCAAATATTTTTTAATTCGAATAAAAAGAAACCACAAAATCTTAGGAATTTATGTAAATTTGTGTAAATTAGATCAGGTTTTACTGGTGAAAAAGGAAAATAAATGTGCAAATTTCGAAGGAGGGAACTCGGGAAAAGAACGAATATTTAAGTTTTCACTGGAACCAATGGAAATTCGTTTTGACACAATTATTACTGCCGTGGTAACTGGAGTATTAAGAATTCAGATTTTACGATAAACCTCAATTGTCATTGAAAGACTTAATTGTAAATATTAATAATTGTGACACCTTCAGGCATTGGTAAATTAAATGTTAAATACTGCTTTTGTCTTACGAAAGGATTGTTCCATTTAGAACATGCCGAGACCTAATACGTAACAAGAAATGAACAGCATCACAATGTCAAACAAAAAAACATACATATTTGTCGGAGACATAACAGAACCAATCAATTAATTAACCGAAGATGGAAGAGAAAGAGTACGTGTTTGCTTCATTCATTTGTGGCTTCGGTGGTTCATTCCTAATTACGGCGCGTTGTTTTGCCAAGCGTGGATGATGCAACAAATTATGTGATCGTTTTACCAACGCAAAGGAGAAGAGAATTATCCTGACCCAGAATGGAATACAGACTACTAATTGAGGGATTTCTGATTTCACAAATTATTACTTTCGATTATGCAATGCAAACGTTTCTTTATTACTAAGCGTCAAAAAAAGTTTCAATCATTTGCGGTACATAATGACGTGTATAACAAATAAAAATGGTTTGTATTGAAAAAATTTTTTCATTCTGTTCAACAAGATCAAAAATCGAATAGAAAGAAACATAGTCACGTGATGCGTATTTATAAATAGAGTTTATATGCACAAAAAGGACTGAAGATTTTTTAGAGCCGCCGGAGTCCGTGGAGTTGACAATTTTGAACAAATGAATTCTTTATGTGTCTTAAGTATGCGGGCATGTGCGATTTAAATTATTACCCCGCTGAATGGAATTCAGACAGATGTTTCGAAGTGTTAAGTCTTACATAATGAGAGATGTGTGGGGACACAAGCTTGATTGGGTTTGTTGATCCTCTGACATTGTTATTTTACCAAATTCTCGGGAACTTTTGTAATCATAATAACGTCATTGTTACCATATCTTTCGATTTAATCATGTGTGAATGTACACAATATGCACAAGTTTCTTGCTAAGCCATTTCCAAATCGAAAAAAGAAAACCAGAATTTACTATTTCTGCTACTACATAACGGAAGAACATAATTTCCTTTGATGGGTAAAATGTCGCTTGTTATCTTTATTTAGCTTGTAAACAAGCAATACGTAAAGGCCCTCCAAAACAAAAGTATTGTATACCGTTCCATATCAAAGACACACATTTTGTTGCTCTTTTGTAAAACGGCAAACATTGTTCTCCTTTGCGCGATGGGTAATTACACAAGAAGTCGGATTCTTGGCCGCTCCTTTTGTAAAACGGTAAATTTGGTTCGGATTAATGTGGTGGGTAATTAAGAAGCTGCATTTTGTTGTCCCTTCTGTAAAATGCTAATTTCGGTATTCGGATAGTTAAGATTCCGTATTTATGACTTTTTTTATACATTCCAGAAACTTGTTTTCAGTCCCGAGAAATGATAAAACCCGGTGGTTGGATAGTACATTTAGCCTGCTCTAAGATAACCATGCGAGCGATCAAATTTTGGCTGGTATATTTGAACGATTTGTATAACATGATCTGCCCACAATTGCATTAAAGTTTATGATTCCAAAAATATACCGTGTAACATATATGTATTTATTTTTATTTATTTAAGTTATAATTATAAACTCAACATTAGATTCGCAAAATTGGCAAGTGATCAAATCAGTGTTTAATGAGCACCGTATATCCGCGGTCTAAAGTAACCCCTCGTAAAATATTTCCGGTTATTATATAATATTTTAATGGTACATATATTCAATTGCTTCATTAAAATATTCATATAACAACTAACAACCGGAAACATTCTACGGGGAGTACTTTAGACCGCGACATACGGTAGGCGTAGATGCTTGTAACCTAAGCGATTGTTGTTGGTTTTCGAATTTAACATACAATACCTTCTTTTTTAATTGATTTTGTTCGTTTTTTTCTTTATATTATCGGAACGTACGATATTTGCAGACTCTCATGAGATCAACGTAATAATGATAATCCGAGACCGATTGTGCTTAGTCACGTTTTTTTGCACGATCAATTACGCAATGTTACATTCTATTTTTGGATGGGTTTTATTTATATGCTATCCAAAAAAAAGCAAAAAAAACAAAAATAGTACTAAACATGCAATGAATTTCCGTCATTGGTGAAACTCTAGAGATGAACGGGTCGATAATAAACAAGAAAACAGAGCATCATTTAATTTCCAATTTTATCATTACGCAAAAAAACTCTGCTCAAAATATTTGCAAGCGTCATCTGACACCACGATTAGCCCGAGGAATGATTAAAAAAATGGCGAATACCATCGAACTATATTCAAGACTTCCAAGGTGGTTGTTGTGCTTTGCGAAAGTTGGTCCGTTCGATTAAGAACAACTGATTTCTGTTGATTTTTCCTTACGTATAAATCATGCTTAAACTCAAGTGTACGTTATTTTTACTAATATCGACTCCAAACAAACAATAGGTGACAGAAAACAAATGAGAATATCAATTTTTTCCGCAATTTTAAATTTATGCTAAGAGGTTAAACGCTTCGGAGTAGGTTTCGCTATTTGAATGGGTCAAGGGCACCTGTATTATTTCAATGTTATCTTAAAATACCGATTTTCCAAGTTCCTGATGACTGCCGATCCTTCGAATGTTGATAATACAAATGCTTAAATGCAAGAAGAATTATGGAAGTCCACGTCCAAACATTTTTTTTAATAATATGTCATTATTATTTTTCCTGACCATTCTCTACGACAATTGTCCTTATTCAAAAAGATTTTGTCGGTTAACCATACCAATACCCACATTGTATTCGATTCACTAATGGACAAGAGTGCGAGTTATACAACCTGCTAACTTCAAGAATGCTTCTTGTCCAATAATTTGTAAGTGCATTGAAAAACTTTTTCTTCGATTTTTTTTTCTTCGGAAATTTATGAGAAGGGAAAGGTATTGCAAGAAAGCGTATGTCAACCAAAGTGAATCCATATTAACAAGGAAGTGGCGTTTTATGCAACTTACAGGTCCGCTGGAGGAAGAAACTTGGGCTAAATATTTATATTTTTGGTTATTACCTTCTGCGAGTGTCTCTTTAATGTGTTCTTTCTGGCTGAAATCATCTATTCATGATTTTGCAGTGGAAATTTCCATACACGGTAAGTTTGAAGAGAAGTTTCTCTGCAGCATACGTAATTAAGAACATGCACTGGTTAATTTGCCTTAACAAGGATTAATGGTTGATCACACCCGCATACAGTAATTACTTAAATTTGATAACCACATACTGTATATTCTCAACATGGTTAATCTCGACAGCGTAAGCAAAACCCTTGTTCAGAGATGTCGTCTTGAAAAACCCAATTAAAAAAATGAGCCGAAACTTATTAATCGATCCGTTTTTTAGTCATAAATCACAAAGTATTTCGATGTCTCCTATAGTTCAGAAGGATTGCATTTTTAGTAAGTTCTTATAAACCAACACCCGTGATATTTTTATGAATATACCAATATTTTCCAATACTAAATTTATTGTTATAAATCAATATACTGTATATAATATATATTGTATATAGCAGAGATGTTTTTTCCAAAAGGGGGATGTTTTCCCTTGAAATTGAATCCAATATGAATAAATAAAGTTAGTCTTTACTATGCATATCGTATCCCATATAGGTTCAAGT
>CAJVPV010000441.1:0-22027 GCA_910591835.1 Acaulospora morrowiae | reverse complement strand
CAATGATATCTCACTGACTAAATCCTAGTAAGTCTTGACTAAACTGAACGGTTGAAATACTGTAGTGGTGGCTGCAGGCAATGATTATCCTGGCATGATAGCAAAGGTTTGCTTGCCTTGAAATAGCAACTTTCCACCCCCACCGTCTATACTTAGAGGCTTAGGCCTAAGACGAGTAATTAGGACCGACGTCATCACCCCTGTATCCTGGAGAAATACTAAGAAACTAGCAGGTGATAAAAAAGGTACCTGAGCTGACGGCAAGAGTTAAAAAAAAAAAAAAAAAAGAATAAGTTTGTATATAAATATTGTCAAGTAACTGACAGTTGCAAAAGGTATTACAAAAAATCTGTTTAGTTGATAGTGCACAATTATCTAATAATAAAGAAGAATAAAAGAATTGTAAAAAAGAATTATATAATATACTGTAATTATTATTTTTTCTAATAGTATAGCCACTCCCTAATAATATAAAAGAAAAGTATAAAAAGAATATAAAATATAAAAAAGTGAGAGAGAAGATTAATGAAAAAATTAATAAAGACTTGATTAAATACAAATATATTTCAAATTATTCTTTTATTTACTTACTCAATAACAATTATACAAATCTCTATTAAAGTAAATAACAAATTCACCATTATATCATTATATTTTAATAGTACCTGTGAGATTCAACATTTTATTACTCTACTTTCCAATATTTTCATACAAATACTTTTTCTGATTCCTATTTTAAAAACAACCATTTATTAGAAAGTGTAATAAAAAAAACCTCTTTATATTTACTACTTAACTTTCTAATTCTAATTTTTTTTTTTATTTTATTCCTTTCAAATATATGACATAATGATTCAATAAAGATGCAACAAAAAAAATTAATCATTAAAACTCCGAACACTTTAGAACAAACAAATATATTTATGTAATACTTACTGTATAACAATATTTAAATGATAACAAATTTCCAAAATAATAGCAATGTAATTATTAGGTTTCTCCAATAGCTAGATACTTTGCAAAGACTAGCATATATTAGATGATATAAGAAATCCAAAGAACAGAATACCAGAGAATGAAAAGAAAGTTCATTAGATTAGATTATAATACTTTAAGGAAAAAATCAAAAAAGATCTATACCATTAGTTAAAATATTATAAAAAGACTGTCAAATTTAATAGTTAACCAAATAGTAGAAAATTAAGAGAAATAAGTTGCTACTTGAAAAAAAATACCAAGAAGTGATATGAGAACTATTAGGATCAATTTATTTATTGAAATAAATGCAACAACAAAAGAAACTTCATATAAATTCTTTATTTTTTATTTTAGAATATTGTTTTTTTTTAAGATATATGTTTTTTTTAATTAATGCTATTAAAATATAACATTTGAATTTTTAGTTAAAAAAATATTTATTTTAATTAAAGTATAATTTTTTTAAAAATTTTTTTATAATTATTAATTTTATTTGATTTGATTAGCTAAATCAATATGAATAATATATTTTTATTATTAATTTTAATAATAATTCACCAAAACTATTATATAATATAGTATTATAAAAATTCATTAGAAATAAATAATAATAATTATTATAAATTTGTATCAAATATTTTATTTATTATAAAATAAATTTGGTATAAACTAAATTAGTATAATCAAGTTTGACTATACTGTTAATATTATTTTAATATATATTGAAGATAATATAATTATTATACTTATATAAAATTTATTTAAAAAAAATTTTTTTACCAATTTTAAAAATAAAACAAAAGTTTAAATCTTAAATATAACACAATTCAGAATAACAATAATAATTTAGTATAATTTTTATCATTAATATATTTTGCAATAATAGTAATGGAAGTCACTTGAAGAAGTATTTAATCTTGGGATTTTTGACTGCTTTACTAAAATCTTAAGTAAAAAAGTTTATTGAAAATAGATATAAAAACTTTGGTATCAAACCTTTAAGAGCAAATACACTAATCATGCTGAAAACCAAATTTATTTCATATTTATAATTTGATAATAAATAATTAATAAAAATATATAATTTTCAAGTAAATTATACCTTTTTTATATTTGTAACTAACTGTTTATAATAAGATGACTTTTTCTTTAGTAATTTTATATTAACAATAAAACATATTAGCCTTTTGATCTAATTTTTTTTTTTATAAACTTACAATTCAAATATTAGAATAAATTTATCTTCAATTGAATCTTTTAAAATATCTGTTAGTCAAAGCTTTAATAAGTTCAGGTTCAAGGTTATATATTTTTAATAAAGTAATATAAACATAAAAATTATATAATTAAAATAGTATATACTGCCTTTCAAAAAGAATACAACACCTGATTGATAATTTTTAATTGCCAAAGTTTTAAGCAAAATTAAAATGAAATTTATAATATAATATATTGTAATTAATATACTATATAAATTAAACTTAAATTAAAAATTTTTTAATTTCTGTTATATAATTTTTGATGTTTTTAAAAAAAATAGAAAAAATTATATAAATATATTTAATTGCTATTATCAATTTGTATAATCATTTTTTGCCTTTAGATATTATATTTAAAATTTTTATTATATTATTATAGAAATTTTTTTTATTTTTAATAGTAATCTTTAAATTATTAACTTTTTTATTTATATTATTTTAAATATTTTTGATAGAATTAAAATCTAAAAAAAAATTATTTTTTTTTTTCCGATAAGTAAACATCATTACTTTATTTATTAGTATAATAATAGATATACATTATAAAAGAAACAATATCTCTTGTGTGTAAAAATGCAACAAGTTAAATGCTAGCTTGCTTACACATCTATATCTAGTTAATATTGAAAAACAATTTTAAAACAATATTATATATGCTAAATATAATTGAATAGCAGCCATGCCTACTTGCTTAGAATTTTTTGATTGAATATAAAATAAATAGAAAATAAAAGAAAATTAAAAAAAAAAAAAAAACTGGAGCTACAATAACAATAGCTACTGAAACTAAAACTAAATTACCTAAACTATAAAATCTATGTAAACAAAAAGAATATCTAAAAGGTGATCAATAGTCTGGCCTTTGTACCAGCACTGGTCTTAGAGATGTAACTCTTGTTAACATGGATAGTAAAATATAGTTGACATTGTTTGTTATTGTGATAGTTATTATTGTTGTTATTGTATTGAAAAACTGATTTAAACAGGTTTGGTTTTTTCTTTGTTATTTTGATAAAATCTGATTGGATAATTGGAGAGCAATGATTATCTGGAAGAGGTAAATTGATTTCAGTTTTTTGGAGATTTTGGAATAATACAATAAGTAGTATCATGGTAAGATTATATATGAATGTTTTGTTAAAACAAACAATAAACTTAATAATATTGTTTGAGTGTGTTTTTTGGAAGGTGTTTGATTTAACAAGTATAATAATATTGATGTGGATAGTTTTTAAAATATAATAGAAAGAAGGAGGGGTACAAGAAAACAAAAGAGAAGAGAATTGCCGTGGGTCTTTCCTTATATAACTGAAGGATAAGCAAGACTTCCAAACTTAAATATATTTCAACCAGAGGTTCCATTCCATTGCACCAGTTATTTTGAAAATTCTTAAATTCTTGAGTTGAAGCTCACTTGCGATAAAAAGTATAAAACATTTTTTCTTGCTTAAAATTATCATAAAAGGAAAATTTTTAATAAAATGAACATAATCAGGAAATTAAAATCCAAAAATTATAATGATCAAAAAATAATTTATTTTATTATTTTTAACTATTTTTGCTTTATGTTTAAAATTATTATTATGTTAAAATATAATATTTTGAGAAGTTAAATTTTAATATTATAATGAATATATTAATTTTCTTTTAAAATTTATTTATAAAACCTATTATTAAGATTTTTTTTTTAATTTTCAATAATATTTTATATTATAATAAATAAATGTTTTTATATAGTTTGTTTAAAAAGTTTTTAAACAAATTTTCAAGTTATATTTTTATTTACAATTCAATAAATAAATAATAAAATAAAAAAAAAATTTAAATATATAATAATAATAATATAAAAAACAAATTTACTTGATAGGTTTTTATTAATATACAGTATTATTGAAATTCATTGTTATATCAAACAAAAATTTTTAAAATATATTGATTTAATTAAATTATTATTATTATTTTTTTTTTGCAAACAGGCATAAAATGCGAAACTTTATTTACTAAGTAATAGTACTGTCATTACATTAAGCATCCATTAAAGTTAATGCTAGCCTATTGCTTTTTTATTCCACCATATCGACTGCACCTCATGGGTAGATCCACATGCTGGGAGGGAGGCATCAAGAAGGTGGAAATCCTACCTTCAGTTTTAAATTACCTGATTTTGTGTCTCTAGTTTTGTGAAGGTCTGATCATATTTTAGTATATTAGTCTTTATTAGGTTTGTTTTCACATTCCTACTGTTCACTCACCAATTTATAATACACATGGTCTTATTACTTTCACTTCCTAGTAAATGCTCTAAGAGTTATTCCTATAGTTGACATACACTATCAAATCTGAAGATCTACAGGTCTAGTAGGACGTGACTTCTAAATCCTTTAGTAAACACTCCATAGGTTCTTGGTTGGCTTTAGTTATCAAATTTAGGGTTACGAGTATCAAGCAGGGTGCAACTCCTATAAGGTGCCATGGTAGTAGTCTCCATATATTGGTACCATACAGTGATCCTCTTCAAAGTTGCCTAAGTAGGTTGACATACTTCTTGCTATGGAGTCTGCCATGCCAGTTGGGGTTAATGGTCACGATTCTATCCATATCAGTGGCCTAGTAACCGATATGACATGATCCTTTTCTGCCAATCTTTTGAAGAGGGGAAGCTGACCATAGTTTTTGGATTTATAATAAAGAAAAATGTGTATCTATTAACTAAAACATCCAAGAATAGGTTTTCACTAGACAAGCCCACTATCTTAAGTAGGAAGAAACTGTTCCCAGTCTGGTTAAGAATGATAGAATAATGTGATATAGTGAGGTTTAAAATAAGTAATTCTAGGAAGAAAAAATTCCAGGAAGGAAGAAAAATCTGTCTAGAGGAGAGAGTAAAGAAAGTTGGGAAAGGGAATAGACGAGTGGATAAAAAAAGGAGATTAATTGCACTCGGGCTTGTGATTGCCAGATATATACAGAATCTCGCAAAAAAAAGATTGGTTGTCCAGGCCTCTCTAGTTCTTGTCTCAGACTGCTGACATGCGCATGCTTGGTCTGCTTACGCTTCTCTAAGCAAGAGTACTTCTTCTAGATATTGAACTCCAACGGTTAGAAAAGCCTTGTGTGGTGTCAGCATAGCTCAGACTTGACTTGCTTGAGGTTTCATCTTGCATGAAGGAAGAGAAAGGGGAAAGGGAGAAAATTGTTAAAAAAGAAAGTTTTCTGATGAAGTAGGGGTGAGTGGAAAAGAGTTTTTTTGATTTAATTAAATTATAATAAATAAATAAATAAATTATTTATAATAATTTTAATTTATCAATTTGTAAAATAAAATCAAAATTAAACAAATTATAAAACTCTTTTCTAATTGTATCTATTTTGTTAAAATTTTTTTCTTTATAGTAATTTTAAGTAAGAAAAATATTTAATACTCTTTATTGCAAATAAGTCTCAACTCAAGAACTTAAGAATTTTAAGACAACAGATGCAATGCAATGGAATCTCTGATTAAAGTTTACTTAAGTTTGGAAGTTATACTTATCTTTTAGTTATATAAAAAAAGATTCAGGACAATTCTTTTTTCTTTTGTTCTCTTGTACTCCTTCTTATTCTTACTATATTATAAAAACTATTCATATCAATATTATTATACTTTTTAAACCAAACACTTTTTAAAAAACATACTCAAATAAAGTTATTGGATCTATAGTTTGTTTTAATACAACCTTTATATATAATTTTATCATGGCATTATTTATTGTACCATTTCATAATTTTTAAAATTTTTTTTTCAAAAAACCAAAATCAGTTTACCCTTTTCAAATAATTGTCATTTTTCAATCATCTAATCAGATTTTGTTAAAACAACAAAGAAAAAACTGATTCAGTTCAAACTGGTTTTTCAGTATAACAATAATAACAACAATTATTATAACAATAAACAATATTAATTATACTCTATTATCTATATTAATAAAAGCAATATTAACAAGTAATAAGAAATTGGTGGAATAAACTATTAAGTCAAACCAGAAATTTTCTTGGAGACTTTACTTTTATTTATATAGATTTTATAATTTAAGCAACTTAGTTATAGTTTCAGTAGTCTATGTTATTGTAGCTTCAGTTTATTTTTTTTTCTTAATTTTCTTTTACTTTTAAATTCTTTTATATTCAATCAAAAAAAACTTTGAATAAGTAGGCATAGCTACTATTTAGCTATATTTAGCATATATAATATTATTTTTAAATTTTTTTTTCAATATTAGTTAGATATAAATATATAAGCAAGCTAGTATTTAACTTGTTATATTTTCATATACAAGAAATATTGTTTCTTTTACTATGTATATAACTTTTCAGTATAATACTATTAATAAAAAAATAATGTTTACCTATTGAAAAAAAAAACATATATATATATTCTATTAAGTAAAATTCAAGTAATTGATTAAATAAAAAAATAAATAGTATATCAAGCAATATCAAATTAATTAATCAAATCAAATAAATAAATAATATGCTAGACAAAATTTAATTAATTGATCAAATAACATAAATAAATAAACATGACATGTATATAATATTGATTTTAATAAAAGCAAAGTTCAACCAATATTTATAAATAAATAAAATAAATAAGTAAAGTAAAATTTCAAAAAATCAATTAATAAATTATATAAAAAATAAATTATAAAGAATAAAAGCAATTATTAAAAATATAATATATTAAAATTTTAAATAAAATTATTCATAAAATTTTGTGTAATTAATAAATAAATAATATATAATAATTTTGTTCAAGTTGTATATAAATTATTTTTACTATTAAAATATATGTATAAGAAAAATTATTAGAATTAATAACTTTATTTTTTTTTTTTTGCCGTTTATATAATTTATTTTTTCAATAATTATAATTTGTTTGACATGAATTTATATACAGTATATATTATTTTTGTTAACTGTAAAAATTTTAAATTAAATTTAATCACTAATTATTAAGAAATTAATATAGATAAAAAATTTTGTTCGATATTTTGAATTATAATTAATTTACAAAAAAAAACCAAAATATTACAATAATTTTTTAAAAGCCGCAAGAATAAAAGAATGCAAGTTTGCTCTTCAGAATCTATTTTCGGATACACAACAAATATTAATCAAGTGGAGTTTCCTACTATAAGCTTTTTGTAAATGCATTCAGCCCCCTACTCGTGAGAACACACGATAATCTAACAAGACTGTCTAAAGGGTTTCAGTTTTCTTTATTTGGGATTTATCGTAATTTCTGTCGGAGGCCAAGCCCTCACCATTCAAAAAGTCAAAAGTGTCCAAATTTGTTTGCACTGCCTGATACAAATGATAGGGGACAAGTAATTTTCTTGACCGTCGTAAATATGTATCAAATGTAAAATTGTTAAAGCTTCTATTATCAGGAGCAAATTGATCATCGAGTAGTTCTGCATTATAAATCTTTACTGATTTGTTTATCAAGTCTTTTAAAAATACTTTCGTCAACTGTATGCGAATATATATATTAAATATTTTATAAATAGATAAAAAATAATTCTCGTCAAAAATTACCTGAAATATTAGATTCCCGGTTTCCAGGCGCTGTTTTATAGCAATGTTAGCATCACCATTTTCGACTAGAACCTTGCCGCCGCTGTCGCATATTAATTTAGTAGCCATCACACCACTCAATTTAAGTTGGTCAATCACGCTCCAGATCCAATCAATCCCTTGAGGGTCAGATACATCCGTCATATCCGTTTTATACCAATCCCCAAACTCTTTTACATCTTTCTTTGAATCAATACTTGGCATACCATTCAAGTGAGATGAATTATTGAAAGGTCTGTCGGTAGCAATATCCTCAATATTTATTGCCTCTTCACCTACTATTTAATAGTTATATTAATCAATATAATTTGCAGATGATGGATAATTTAATAGGAAACTTACCTTGATCAACTTCAACTAGCTCGCCTAAGAAATCTTGCGCAATCGTCAAGCTCCGCAGCCTTGTCTTTTTAGTGTCTAGAAAGTGAGGCCTTCTCTTGCATTTGTAAGGGAGAAGAGGCACAGCGACATTTTTAGTTGAGTTGGAAATAGAAGTTTCATGCCAAGATTCTGGACAACCACAACACTTACACCAAGTGGGAATTATTGGCGCAGTAGTTGTCGGATGAATTTTTTCAAACAGGTGAGAACTCGAAGCAATATCGTTTGTTATAGAATTTGAATAAGTAGAATCACGATCTAGTGGAGTGTATCCTTTATCCCTGCACCAGGAAATAACTTGCTTCGTGGTCACGGAAACCGCGGCCTGCATGACACTTGGATCGCCCATTTTTTGTGCTAATGAGAGAATATATAAGCGTATTAAACGAGCCCTATGTAACTCTGTTTTTTTACGATGTTCACTATCCCATTCAAGGAACATCCTCGCAGATGTTGCAGTTGAATAAGAAAAGGTCAATGAATGTGAAAATAGTAAAGATGAGGAAACGATCAATGGATATTGCTGAGCTGCTTCAATCAATAATGATTCCAATATTTTCAAGTCATCGGACTCAAAATTGTCATTCTGTTCTTTATTCATTGAACTTTCATTGCCAATGCCAATATCAAAATGGTTCACATCGGATAATTCTTGTTGTGGACGATCTTGGACTTTGTTTACCGTATGTGACAATTGATTTTTCGATCTAGGAGAAACGAAATGTGTATTTCTATCCAATTCTAGGTCAAATGCACGTTCATTACCTAGTCGTTGCTTGCCGCTGTGAGCTTCATCAAGCTACATATGCATACAGAATGTCATGAAATGTGAACGAGCGTAAAATCCAACATAAAAAACAAATAAAGGTAATAATCATACCTTAAGTACATGAATTACATCCACGGGCTTGTTCTTCTTATCCACGAATATCAGCTGTATTCTTATAGGAAATTCACCCCATCCATATCTAATAAGTTGAAAAGGTGGTTCGGTTACGTCAACTATATCCATAGGGCGATAACTTGGATGGAGGAAAAAACGAACTCTTTGTATAAAGGGAGAAATGTTCAAATCATAAGGAGGTCCAGTGACATAAACCATCCATTTGTGTGTATACTTGAATAAGTTTGGATCCCTTTTTTCTGGAGCGATCCATTTTGAAACGTTCCCAACGACAATGCGCCTTTTAACGTAGAACCTTGACCCGTGATCTATCGGATCAAAAACACTATTACGTGCCGGAATTGTGTAAGCTGCGGATATTGTAGTAATTTCTTTTTGCATATTTGCATTACTTATGACCTGATGATTTGTAATGAAAATGTAGAAGGTTCAAAATTAGACGAGTAATAATTCGTCCTATTAATACATTATCCCTATAAAAAAAACAAAGCTCCTGTATCAATTACCATGTCATTCGACAATTCGTGTCGCGGCTTCTTTGAGGACGTGTCAGCAGCTAAATTATCAGTATTATCAGTGTCAATGTCCATGAGAGTGTTGATCTGATCATTTGGTCCATCTTCAGAATCCCTTTGAATCTCCATAGTACCAAATGAAGATCTGTGACCTCCCAAAAATGATTTTTCTGGTAAATTATATTCAATGTTCTCGATCGTTTTATTGAATTGGTTTTGATCGGTTGAACAACGTGATGTTGTTGACTTATGTGAAGGAGAAAATTTCATATCGGTTGTGATAATTCCAGTTTCATCATCACCATCATCAACATAAGAAGAATAATCCGTGGCCGACTCATCCGGGGTAAGTGTCATCGTATGATCTTCTGGTGATTTCTTGTGTGATAAAGTTGATGGAAAATTTTTTTTGTAGTTTACCGACTCCTGATTGTCGAGCGAACGCGAATTGTGTGAATCAACATTAAAAGCGCTCTCTTGATTTTTGTGTAACGACTCTTCCAATCCAACATCAATTTCCTCCTCGAATACTTTAATTTTAGGCTATTAATTTTATTATTTATTAACATCTCGTCAATATAACCTTTTGTGACAAATCTTTATAATTTTAATAACAAACTACGCATACCCTAGTTTTACGACAGAAAAATAAAGAATTAGTATATATATATATATATATATTCGTTCGAGCTAAATACACTTTTGATTTACCTTGTAAGATTCTTCGATAGATTTGTTTGCCCTAATATTGTTCTAAGTGATGGAGGTCTCGTGATAACTCTCGATCTTGCAGGATGCTCCGGGGGGATCAAACTTTCGTCCTAGATAAATTAGATTGGGAATTATTAATTGAAAATTAACTTTTGATATTGCATGTATATCGTACCACCGGAGTTCCACAATTAAGAAGAGCCTCTTCATGGTTGGGAAATTCTATTTTATGTGAGAGTCGACAGTGATTAAGAAAACCTTGAACGTTGATGAATTTGGCACGATTACACTGTGGACATGATAATCTGTGTGGTATAACTATTAATCAGATATTGATAGTTGTATGGCGCATTAATTTATATATATCTCTCTTTACCTAACAAAGATTCCATCATTTCTTCGTGAATACAAATCTTTGCACGGATCATAATAAAAATAATCGTTGTCTCTGGTAGAGTAAATTTTACGTGTCGAATGTCGTGTCGAAGGAATTTCAGAAACTTTATTGAAAGTTTTTGCACTGCAGGTCGAATCTTTATTGGCATTTGAAGGGGTAGCTGATTAAAAGAAAAGAAAAAACTAAATTTTAAAATCAGAATGAGTTCTTAAAAATAGTAAAGTTAAATAAATACTCACGTTCCAGAATGCAATGCCTCAAAGTTTCGAGGGTCAGTTCGGCCTTCTTTAGCTCTTCTTTAATTTTTTGTAATTCGCGGTGGCGTAGAAGTATTTCGAGATCAAATTGAGCGTCAATAACCCTTTGTGCCTTTACTCGCGTTTCCTCGTCTAAAAAATGTGAATGATGATAGTTAGAAAATAAAACAACGACATCGATGCTTTTCTACATGAGAATTTCAAAGTTAAAAATGAACCTCTTGGTATCGGACGTCGAGAAAACCGATCGAGGGCACTCATTTTTATTTCCAATAAGAGGAAGGTAGAATACTTGTATTAAGATAAAAAAAAAATTTTTTTACACGTGATTTGAATCTCAATCTTTCAGTTACGTAATACGTATTCACTTAACAGTTATTTAATAGATCGTCACGTAAAAATCGAAATTCTGCAAGAACCGATGGATCCTTATGCACCCCTCTTAAATTTTCATAAGTTATCATTTATATCATTACATTTCTTGTTTGGAATCAACGTTTAAATTACTTACCTAAAGATTCCTTAAAACTTTTATCTTTTATACTCCAGAGACTTCAAGTCGAGACAAAAAAGTTGGTTCACGTGCACAATGAACTAAATTCTCAAAATCAAACTATCGTAAATTTGGGTAATTCCATGAACGAGAGAAAGAAAGAGGATGAAAAAGCTTCATGAAAGGTATTTTCAGGGTTTTTTATGTTACATGTTATTTAAGTAACAATAGGCGTACCTACGTTTTCAATTTGAATTCTTAGATAACAGTTTGTGTGCCTCATATCGTGGCCTAAAATTAAGAAAAGGTATCCATCAACTTATCTAATACATGAAAATTATTCAAACATTAAAAAAATTTTTTATTATTATACAACCAGGTGGACATCACATGTTTATTAAATCGTATTGAAATGGTACAATTAAGAAGATAATTGCATGCATAAATCTATTAATCCTACTCACCGGTTAACTTTTAGATAGGATTTATGGAACTAATAAAATTACTTACTTATTGGATATAATTAAGATTTTTGATATCTTACAGAATTTTATCTTTACAGTATTATACACCATAAATCTAGAGTGTATCGATCTTCATTTATAGAAATTATTAAAGGAGAAAGAGAAAAAAATAATAATAATAAAAATATCATGAATGTGCAATATATAAAGAATAGAGAAAATAAAATAAAAAAGTTATCATTTATTTTAACTATCATTAAAAAGTATATATTATTATTACACTTACATTTCATTAATTATATCCAATCATGTAATTTAATTTTTATCGAAAAAATAATATTCAAGAATATTTAAAATTAAAATATACGAATAATCTCATGATTAATTCAAAATAATAAATCATTCTTATATATTTACAACTTTAATTTGATTTGTTATTTTTTAATTGTCTTTTCAATTAGAGACCATATTCAACTTTTTTAATAGTTAATTACATCATTATTTTAGTATTATGCAATAGAAATCATAAAATAAAATATTTTTTGTGTATATTATTAATTGTTAATGTGATTAATTATTTATAATTTCAATTAATTGTTTTTTAAAAAATCCAATATAATTATAAATTCATAATGAAAATTTTTTTAAAATTAAAAAAAAACTAAAATATATACGTATATAAAAATAATAAACTTTTTTTTCTTTAATTTTTAGA
This sequence comes from Acaulospora morrowiae, assembly GCA_910591835.1. NCBI lineage: Eukaryota > Fungi > Glomeromycota > Glomeromycetes > Diversisporales > Acaulosporaceae > Acaulospora > Acaulospora morrowiae. The sequence goes on along the minus strand of CAJVPV010000441.1, from coordinate 9,337 downwards.
TTTTTTTTTTTTAAAAAAAACAAGTAAAAGTTATTGCTTATTTTCTTAATTAGAAAATCAATATTATTAAAATATATATATAAACTTTATTATTATAAATAAAAAATACAAATAAACAGAATCCATATGTAACTTATATGTTTATCAAGAATTATGAACGTAAATATTTTTTGTTTTGCTTTAGACAATTATATATATATGTATAATTTTTTTAAAAAATAAAAAACTTGATATTTTTGAATTTACAATGGTTTTCATTTTCTAATATAATAAAATAATTTTTATTTTTATTTTATAAAATAATAAATTTAAAAATTTAATTATGATCATACATACAGTATAAATTATATTTCAACTTGTAAAAATTTGTAAAAAAAAAAAAATTAGTTATAATATAAAATTATATTTAAATTGATTTTTTTTTTTAATATTTAAAAATCTGGTTTTATATTTAAATTTAATTATCCAATTTGTTCAAATACAAATGTGATTTGAAAATAAATATTATTTTAAAATTCTTTTATAAAATTTTTTTAGAAATGTGTACTTTACAATTAGGAAATAACATTAATCTTATAAGTGATATTTCAAGATTATAATATTTTATATATTCTAATTAAATAATTTTATGTATTAAAATAATTTTAATTATTTTGTTTATTTGATTAAAAAATTTTTATATTTACGAAAGCATATACAGTATTATATATAAAGTTTATAAAAATAAAATAAATACCCATTTCTAATTTGTATTAATGATCCAAAATAAAATAAAATAACGACATTTGTTTTTAATCATGGTTGGCAATCTGTTTGTTTTAAAATTATATAAGCTTAAAGATGAGTGTTGAATATCAATGTATTCAGTTTATCTTTTGATTTAAAAAAACAAATCAAATTGTTTTAACAATAGGGAAATAAATAAAATCAATGATTTTATACTTGTAATAATGATAATAATTTTTTAAAAAATGACGACTGCTTGATCGCAGAAGACAATTTTTGTTTGCACCTCAGATAAATAACTCTCGATCAAACTCAGTATCAAAAAATTGAAATAGATTATGTCATTTTAAAAATAAACTTTTTTCTAACTATTATTATCCCAATTCTTCGACTGAAAGAAATTGAAAAAATGTGTAGACGAACCACCTGATCATGTAACAATAATCCATTAGCAATAAGGTTCTATATGGTTTTTAATATGTATAATTACATATGAAATTTGACGAACGATTATGGATATTAAATTTCTGAAGTTTTATTGCTTGTTAAAAAGAAAAAAGCTAATGTTCATGTGCTTCTTTCAATTTCTTGTTAAGGCGTGCTGATCAAAAGCGAAGTAAATATACAGTAAATATTATATAGGTTGTAAACGAGTTATGTGCATCGCTTATTATCAAACTAGTTTCTGAATACAAACCTCGGGGATTGCGAGGATCCAAGTCAAACGGAGGAGCTGAATGTTGATATAAGGATTTGATGGTTTTAGAAAGAGTTTATGAAGTTATAAACGACAACTGCTCTTGCAGTGAAACTCACTAGCTTGTCCTGCATCCTCAATCTTGTTAAGACCATATAAAACAACCAGCGATCCAATAATGAAAGGTTTCATAGTTCCAAAAAGAGGTACGGGCCACCTACGTCCGAATAGAGTCATTTTTAAATTCAAAGAATACAATACTTGTGTGTGTGATTATTACATTTCTTTAAATGAATTATCCAATCAGAATTCGTATTTTTGTGTATATATATACAGACGTAACTCAAAAATCTAACACAATACCTTTCTTATACTGTAAAAGGGAATCTAGATCTACGATGGAGGAAATAGCATCAAATAATACAATAAATCAGACGGAGTCAAGGTTCGAATGAACTTTCTATCTCTTTTAGCTCGCTCAGGAATCGACCTCAAGTAATTGGAATTTTTAACTATACAGTTCAGACATAGAGTACGAAAAAAATGGGCACCACGGAACGATGGCTCTTATTTTATTAGGTGCACTATTTAGTTTCCAATTTTTGATACTTTTCTGGAAACAAAAACATCAACGTTCCTTCCAGGCGGTTACACTCTTTGGCTTATGGTGTGTACTGAGTGAAACTTCGTATTTTCCTTGTTCACATTCTAAAAACAATATATCCTTAACGAATTGAATATATGTTGAAAGGTTGATGCCGATGTATATTTTTGGATTCCAAGCTAAATTCTGGCGATTTTTAACTATTTGGACATGTTATTCGTTGGTTAATTCATGGGGTAGTTGATTATTATCCGTTTATAATTTGAAAGTTCGTTGATTTTTACATAAAAAATAAGATATCATACCGATTTTATAGTCTTATACATGGCGTCCAGGAAACCTTTAGACCATAAGACTCCAAGGTAGAAGATTTTGCATTTATGATCTTGCACGTATTTATTTTATGCTCATCATCACCTAAATTCACCTGTAAAACTGCACCCACCAGATTAGTTTATAAGTGGTATTCTGTAGTTTACAAAGTTTCATACGCCGTGGGTATAACTGGTTACTCCATCATAATGCTTACATTCTTTGGAATTATTCAATTAATCTACACCGGTCCTGAAGTTACCGAATTCGGGCTTTTACTTTTGTGTTATGGGTTATATTTCGGGTAATTAAAAATTTTCACTGATTATATTTAAAGTATAATTTGTTCATTTATTGACTAAGTTGTTTGGTCCTATTAGCGTGTTAAGTAGAGACTTTGTGGAAATATGTACCGATAGTATGACATCTACTCTCGGATATTACAATAAAGATGGATTTCCGCGTAAACATCTTAGGGCAAACATATGTGCTATATGCGGCGTGGCTGCGACCGAGGCGAGTGAGATTGGAGAAAAACAGCAGGTCGTTCGATTCACGGGAGAAAATCGACATGATTCGCAATTAACAGAAGACAAACAGCATGCCCTTCAAATTCCAGGAAAGCAACGCGTTTTTCAACTAGCATGTAGACACGTTTTTCACGATGAATGCATACGTGGATGGTGTTTGATAGGAAAAAAAGATATTTGTCCTTATTGGTAGCCATCTATTGTTTTAATGCAGCGATTCTTTTTTAAAATCTCTTGTCAATTCATCTAACACCATCCCTCATTGTAATATGTCTAGCAAGGAAAAGGTTGATATGAAAGAATTCAAAACCAATCCGTAAGTTTTACTCTATAATAATTAATCAAATTATTGAATCAGAGCTAAGTTCAATTATTATTTGTTAGGTGGGACACGCAACAACAGCTTTATCTCAGTCTCTTAGACGGCGTGCGCTATCTCGTTGTGTGGCAACCTGTAAGTTAATTGTTTGTTTGTTGTTATCGAAATTTAGTCGCACATTTTTGATCAGTTAAAATTATTTGTTTTCAGGTAATTTTTGCACTTGTACAATTGGCCTATCATTTGATGGGTCTGAACTAGAATCTTCCTGATAGAATTGATAGACGTAAAGGCTGGACCGGAACATTTCATAATTTGAAATATTTTTCATATTCTCCTATGCAGTGTAATAATCTTAATGAAATAATTTTTTATTTGTAATGGAAAATCTTCACTGAAAACTCTCATATTTATCCATCGATAATATCATAGATTTTTTATTTTTTTTTAGGTTGTAAAAGATTTTAGAAAAGTACTTTATAGGATATAATAGAGACTTCAAATTATGTACTGATAATTGTTCAACTATATTTATCTAGCCATAGTATTTTTAAGAACCCAAAAGATTTCTGCATCAGATTATATAATATACTAGCATTTATCAATATAACTTTCTGATAACGTTTAAATTATACATTTTTTATTATGTGCATATTAATACGAGATCATAAAATACACAAGATGTTTATATTAATTATATCACATCAGTTATAAGTGTTCCCAATATTTCCGTAGATTCATCTAAAAAAGAGAAAGTCCATTGTTCTTTCAGAATATGCTAAACGATAGGTGGATAATTACGATGCTATTCATCTAGCCGTTCCTTCCGTGGTCAAAAATGCCGAACCTATAATCATTGAATATCTTTGATTAGATAAAAAAAAAACTTTGGAAATTTAATAACAATCAAGTTAAATTATCAAACCTCCTCCGTATCCATAACCCTAATAATACATTATAAAAAAATAATTTTTTTTTTTGTTAGGAATGCTAATAATGCTTACACACGCAAAGATTAATGATCTTTTGACAATTGTATTAATAATTGTCGATAATAATCACCTTTGGGCCGAACTCTTTAGAGTAACAAGAACGACAGTAAATCTTTCCATCTCGATCTGTCATATTAGTGGAATCCAAAAGTTTACTGCAGGTCACGCAACGTAGACACAACTTATGATATTTCACACCGGCACCCAAAACCTATCAAACGAATATGCATTATATGTTACTCGTGGAAATACAAACCGCATAATTCACAAAGAGGTCTTACCGCTTCAGCGGCGTAAACGGGTTTTGTACACCGCGGACATATATCATTGTTGGCAGGAAGAGTCCAGCTGCGTTTAACGTTTCTCGGAGATTGAGGTCTTGTGCTAAAGAACCCGTACGAAGGAGATAAAGGGCTCGTAGGTGATTTTGGTACAGATTGTGAGGATTTATCCGTATCTGTCGCATTTTCGTTATTTTTAGGTGTGGGCTTATCGGTACTTAGAAAAGACGTCCCTGATGCAAACCCGTAACCTTTTATTTATTCGTTTATTTTTCATTGTTATTTTCTTTATTTAAGGTTGATTAATGAACTGTCATAAGGTTAAATTAAATTGCAAACCTTTTGGACCAAAACGACGTCCATGACAGGTCTTACAATAAGCCTGTAACGGAATCGAGAATAATTTTTTAACGGGGTTCCATTGTGCATAAAAACAAATACCTTCAATCTAAACCTACCTCCCCTTCGTGCTCTGCGAGAATATAAGAGTCCAGTCGTTTCTTACAGTCCTTATGAAACAAGAACAAACAATATTTAGCATTTGTAAAATACATTGAAGACGTTACCGAGCATACTTACAATGCATGTGAGACACGCCTTATGCCAAGGACCATTGGGTCCGATAACCTGTAAAAACTCATATTAATGACTTTCAGAATTTCGAAGCGAATGCCAGAGATATGCCTTACTTGTTCTGCCATGTATACTGCTTTCTCACAGCGTGGACATTGCGGAGTGCCACCCCAGCGTGAAGACATATTTCAGAATTTTTGTTATCCTGTTGAAAAAACGTAGAATTTATTCGTTTCTTGAGAAAATTTAATGGAAGAAAGGAGTTATTTTTCGTTTTCCAAACTTACGGAGTAATATTTGCATTCTTTGTCATGTGACAATGTAGCACAAATTAAATCTTAATGTTTTGTCACGTGATTGATAGACCACGGCAGAAAAGTTTCTGTCGTGCTCATTAAAAAATAAATTACCTATTTCGTTTGTTGACTTGACAAGAAGAAAAGAAGGAGCTTGTAATTATTAACTAAAGCCTAGAATGATAAAGTGTAATGGCGGTGATTTCAAATTGATATCAAATGGTTAAATTACGTCATAGCATATTTTATGTGTACGCGCATAGCATACATAATGGTATAAAAAAACTGATGACGCAAACATGACGATCGGGACTTCAAATGTCGTACCAGTCTAACATCTCCTACCTATATTAGTAATTATAATTAAAGTGGATCAGATTGATTGATTTGATTGTAATAATCTATATGTAGAATCGTAGAACACATCTCTTTTAAAGAATTATTCGGATATCAAATATTAATTATCAACCGAGGAACTCGCATTCCGGCATCAGTGCATTTTCCATACCGAGGAAAGCATGGTCTTTGTTAAATTTTTTATTTATGAATTATTTTTAACTAAAGAATGTCTCTACTCAAATGACTGAAAATATTTTGAAACACATACTAAACAGTTTTTTTTCTTTGTCTGAAAATCGGAAATGCATACGATCTACCAATAAATTTATTAGACTTGAATAAATTGGATGATTCAATTATCAATTCTATTAATGCATTATGATCATATGAAAATACTGTAGTTTATTATAATTTAAAATTTTTTAATTTTTAAATAAAATCTTAAACAATTGTTTAAACATGTTATGCATACAATATAATGTAAAACTTTTTATATATTTTTAATAAATCCAAGAAAACAACAAAATTTATAAAATATTAAATATAGAATTGATTTTTTAAATAATTATAATATTTGTTAATTAATTTGTTTATTAATTTGTAAATTATTAGATTTAAATAATTCTTACAAAAATTTTTTTATAATTATTTTTGAAAAATTTTTTTAATATTTTTTTTCAATAGTTCACATTTATATCATTTTGATTATTAAATTATAACAAAATATTTTTAAATTTATTATAAAAATACATATTAAAGCTTTATTATTTAATTTATACTATTTAACATTTAATATACTGTATTTTAAAAATTTGTCAATAATTTGATTATCATGATATAATATTTGACAATAAATTTTTTAATTAATTTATTATAAAATTCAATAAAATAGAATAATAATTAACAAATAATTTTTTGTTATAACAATTCAATATAATAATAATTTAATTAAATTCAATAACAAAAATCAATTTATTGTTATAAATTTATTATTCAATTATTTAATATTTTATAATTTAACAAAAGAAATCAAATTATAATATACAAATTTGATTCATTGGCATATTTAACAATTATATATTTTTAAAATAAAAATAAATAAAATTTAAAATAATAATATTTAATTAATTTATTATAAAACATTTTTTTATTGATTCTTTTACTATTCCAAAAAATAGATATTTTTAAAAAATTTTATATTTTTATAATAATAAAATCTATATATATTTTTTTTAACAATACTGGTTTGTAAATTAACAAAATAAGTAGTAAATATACTTGTTTACTTTTTTTTAAAAAAATATTTTTTTTTATTTATTTTTACAATTAAATATAAAAATCTATCTAAGAGATTTATGGCAAAAACATTTTTTTAAAAAGAAAATTGCCAAAAAAAAAAACTTTTCAAAGACTTTTAAGAGATTCAAAATTCAAAAAAATAAAAAAAAAAATCTTTAGTTTTTCTATTATCTTTTTAACTTTTTACTTTTTTGTTCTCAAGTATGCTTTCTTTTTTTTAGTTTTTTGAAGAATTTTGTCTATTTCAATTTGACTTTAAATTTTTGGTTATACTGGATCTCCTAAAAGATAATTGATTAAGATTAAAAATTAGTTGATTATATTAGCTACAAAAAAGTAAACAAGATATATCCTTCTATATATTTTTAGTTATATAATATCAAATTGATAATGTGATTGATTTTTGAAAGAGTTGAATAGTTTTTGATTAAAAAAATAATATGAAAGTATTAGGTAAACGTTGAAGTTATGAATAAGAAAGAACAATTATTTATTTGTTTTTTTTAAAATAAGAAAGTAGATATAAAATTTAAATTCTATTTCAATTTAATAATAAATTAAAATAATAATATTTATTTCAAAAATAGTTGAAGAAAGAAATCTTAAAATTGTTATTAATTATATGAAACAATAATTTTAAAAGATATAATTTGAGAAAAAAATTAATAATAGAAAACCAATATTTTTTCTAATTAAAAATCTTTAAGTATAAAGTTTTAAAAAATATTTTTTTGAAAATATTTTTAAATGTTTTTAAATATAATTGCTTCAATAGAAATTAAACAGTTTGATTAACTATAAGTAATAAGAAATGAATATAATAGCAATTATAAAAAGTTTGGTTTTTGTTTACTAAAATAATTTTTTTCAATAATAGTTAAAATAAATAATAGTTTTTTTTTCTTTTTTTTGATATTTTTTCTTTTGTATATATTTGTATTATTTTTTTTTCTAAATTTTTAAAAAAATTTTTTTTATATAGTTTTTGCAAAAAAAACAAACACAATTTGGAGTTTATAATTGTAACTATAAAAGTAATCTATAGGTATTAATCCTATTAAAAGTTTTAAATTTTAATTCTATTTATTAAAGAAATAATATATTATTTCTATAAATTATATTTAGAGGCTTTAGCTATTGAATTAAGAAAATTTATACTTTATATATATTCTCATACTTTTAATAATTCTATAATTTAATAAATAAAACAATATTAATCTAATTGTAGATTTTTAAAAAAAATAGTAATATTGATATAAATATAATTAATAATATGATTTATTTTTATAAAATTCATATTAAATAGCTTTAAATAACTAGTAATTCAATAATTATAACATATAATTAGTGTTATATAATAGGTCAATACTTAAATTATTACAAGTAAATATATACAGTATATTAACTTATTAAATAAGTTATTTAATTATTAGCAATTAGATAAATATTAACAAGTAATAAATATATATAGATTATTTTAATGCAATTTAAAAAAAAAAATAAAACTGATTAATTTATTTTTTTTATATTAAAAGTCTTATTTTTATCAGTTTAATATATTTTTTATTATTTGTAATATTAAAAGAAATAAAAAAATAAAAAAGTTTGAATTTAGAATTTAGAATTATTAAAAAGATTTTTTTTTTAAAAAAAAGCAATAATTGAACCAAAGTTTTCTAATTAATATTATAAAATTCATATTATATTTTTTTATAATTTTAAATAAGTATTATTATTTAACATTATTATTATTTTGTATTATTCGAAATATTTTTTTGACACAGTTTAAATCATCACTTTGAACAAACTAATATTAATTTGTTGTATATTTTATATAAGAAATATCGTTTTTTTAATATATTTTTTTTTCTGTATACAAATATAATAAATAAATAATAACGTACTGCATATTTAAAAATAAAGTATGTACTGTATATCTGTAAAGTTTATATAGCGTTTTTAGATAGTTTTTTGTTAATTGAAAATTTCATTTATTATACTGTACATCAAAGTAATAATATAATATTAAAAGAAAAAAAACTCTTTAACAAATTTTTATATATGTTAATATAAATTTTTAATATACAATATTTAATATACATCAAATTATATTACAGTAATTCTTATTATAAAAAAAGCATTCATGTAAAACATACTGTGAGTACCTATACTAAGAAATCGAGATAGGTTTTATCGACACGTGATGCTATACACGTACAATTGGGAAACCTTGCATTAGATCTTGTTCGTTCGCAAGTTTCATTTAAAAAATTTAATTTGGAGGTAAAGAAATGCCTTACAATTACCAAAGTATTTGTTTTTTAAATTTACAAATATTTATTTTCGAATATCTCCTGCATATCCGATAT
>CAJVPV010000440.1:0-22041 GCA_910591835.1 Acaulospora morrowiae | reverse complement strand
TGCTAGATATTTAAAGATACTAGAATATACTAGAAATACTAAATATCTTTTGCATATCTATCATATTACTTTTTATAGTCTACTTCATTTTACTTTTATTTTTCTCATTATTTAGATAGTTCATTTTTCACTTTAACAATATAATAAAAAATAAATCAATTTTAATAACATTTATTAAATATAATAATAAGTTTTTTATAACTTTTTATAGTTAAAAATTTTTATTTTTTTTTATAATAAAATTTTAATTTCTATTTATATTATATATATAAATTTATATATAAAATTTATAATATATTTTTTTAAATTTTTTTTTGACTTTTAATTAATATTTTTAAATAAATTTATTAATTAGATTATAATATATATATATTTAAAGTTTTGTTTTAATTAAATTATTATTTATTGAATTATAATAAATAATATCAATATAATTATTTTTTGCTTTATATTGTATATACTGTATATTTTAAAAAAAATTAATTAAAAATTTTATATAATTATTATTAGAATTTCAAAAAATATTAAACCAATATTAAACCAATATTAAAATGTTATTGATTTATAATAAATTTAATATATGTGTTGTAATCTACTTATATACAGTAAATTTATAACAAATTTAAGCATTAACTGATATTAAAATAGTATTGTTAAAAGCTCTAATTATTATTATCAAGTTTTATATTGTTTATTTTTATTAATTAAATTAAATATATTTAAAAAACTATAATTATCTAAGTTTTTTAATATACAAATTATAATTATAATTATAATTATAATTTAATAATAAGAATAGAATTTAAATATTTCTTGTTATTAAAAAGTTCTTTTAAATATGAAATTAATAAGCATAATTCTATTAAAATAATAAATAAATATTTATTAATTAAAAATATATTTATTAATTATTTATTATATAAATTATATGTGATATATTTATTATGTTTCTTTTATAATTTTAATTATCACATTAATATTTTTTGAAAACAATATTAATTAATTTTAATTACTGAAATATTTATTCAAAAATAATTTTAATGTTATTTTATATATTCTCAATTTAACTTTTTTTAATTCCAAATAAATATCTATAATATTTAATAATATAGGTTAAATAAAAATCATATAACCAAGCTAACTCTTGACCTATTACAAAAACATGTGAGAAATATTGTTTTCTTTTCAAATATATATTTTTGTAATATACAAACAAACAAACAAATTATATTTATTTATATGCAATAAATTAATAAAACTATTATATGTAATATACTGTATATAGGAAGTCAATTAATAATTGGTGATAAAAATTATGCTGATTTGTAGCAAAGATAGTAAAAGAAAGTAAATAAGATTTGAAAATTGAAATTTCGTTAAATAAAATATATTTAATATTAAATATATATATATACAGTATATATTATTTCATTCTAACTCAATATAATCAAAAATAACCAATGTTACAAAAGGTACGAAAGTTCTACCTGCTTTAGCTACTTATTACATAACTTTTATGTCATTTTCTCATTTTCTAAGTCAATTTCAGATCGCAGCAACATTATTGTTTTATGATTCTTAAGCGATCGTTTATCAAGTGACCCAAATCGTGTTACTTGATTTTCTTTTTCTGTTACAAAACCTAAATTAATAAAAAATGTGAGATTTCAATGAAACTAACAATTGCATGATTTTGACTATAATTTGCTTTACCTAATCTCAATTTAAACTATATGCAATTAATAATCAAAAATTATAATATATATACTATATATTGTAAAAATCACGTAAGCTACGTGAAGCAAGAGAAGCAACGACAATATTCCGTATATATAAAAAAAAAAACCAAGTTCCTTGCATCATAAAGAAACCGATTTCAATCAACTCTTACATGCCACAAGCAGGGAGAAAGGAGACCTACCGTGACGTTACACGAGCGTGCTCCAGTGAAGTGACGGGTTTTCCGAACTACTGGTAATAATCTAATTTTAAAATTCAATAACAATAGATGAATTTGGTAAAAAAAGAAAGTTTTTACTTTTTTCATGAATATTTATTGATTTTAAAGGATCGGTAGAAAATAGAATGACAGAGCAAATATATAATGATGACAATAAGAAAATCATTTAATTTACCAACGTAATCGATTATTAATTGTCATATTTTTAAATAGCTTATTTTAAACGGTTATTGTTTTGTTTTTATATAAAAGCATACAATCCTGTTTATTATTTTTAGTAATATTAATAATATTGCTTTGCAACACTGTAAATTATAGGCCAGTACTTAAGCAAAGTGTAACAAAAGAGAACGTGCATAAAGTCAGGATTTTCACATTCCTGACAAATACGTAAACGATTGTCACTAACTACGCATGAAAAGTTAATAAAGTTATCTCGGATCAACATTTCACGATCTTACATCTCTTACAAAACAAAACATGCCTCGCCCAGAGAGAAAGTTGTACACGAAAAATAAGTCAAAATATGATGAAGAGGATATTGAAGAAATATCGAGAATTCAAAAATTTATAAACGATAACGTGGAAAATAGGAAAAAGAATGCCGAGGACCCGATGATGGTCGACTCAGGACCTTCTAACACCTCTCCTAAAAACGTAGCATATATTTATCCGTATGAGTTTTGGAGCTTGGATCCGATCTCACAAAGCAATGTGAAGCTATTTAATAAAGACTACAATAATCTAAAAGTAATTCAGTATAGAGGTTTGTGTTGGAATATTTCTTCTGCAATTGATTTCATACCACCTAATAACTATTTTACATAGATAAGTGTGCTTTGTTTTATTTAAATCACCTGGTCAGCCAGGTTGATGTGATGGGTGTCGTGGTTGTGATTGATGAAATCACAAATCATGTGAGAATGCACTACGCCCTAAAGTATACAAGCAAGTAATCAAGCGACCCATTTTATTTTACTTTTGTGTGAGACAATTGTTAATCATTTCTGACAATTTAAAGTTGATGATGGGTCCGCGACAATTCAGTGCACAGCGTTCTTTGAGAAGTTGAACGATCGGGACGAATGGATTAAAAAGATGTCGATCGTACATGGAACATTGGTTAAAATAATTGGTGAAATCAATGTGTTTCGAGGAAAATTTGGGATCAAATTTCGACCCAGAAATATATGCAAGTTTTTATTTATTTCTACGTAATTTACTTCTTTTTTCGCATTATTGAATCACCCATTGTTTTTACTATTCGATAATAGGGAAGATTGATGATCCTAATATGGAATTGCTCAGGTGGACGGAAATAATAAAATTGAAAGAAGAATATTACAGCAAACCGTTTGTGATTCCTGAAGATATGCTTGTTGGTAAAACGGTAAGCACAATCGGAAGGAAATATGAAAAAGAAATGCATCAAAGAAGCGCTATTTGTGTAAAGCAACGAGAAAAAATTTACTCTTTGTGTGTAGTATCAGGGGAGAGAATGTAGGTTTAACAAATGTATATATGCATCTATCATTCATCGCGATAGATTCGAGGGCATCAGACTAACGAAAATGCGGTCGATAGTTCAAACGTTAAATCGTCATCGTCACGACTAAGCTTTTCTAGATCACATTCCAACAAAGTGACCTATCTAAGTACAACTTCGCAGCATGACATATCCCTGAATGAAAGTTTTGCACCTCTGCGTTCACCTTCGTCATTACAAAAAGATCAATTATCTGATTCTGAAGAGAAGTCGGCGGAATCAGATTTTGTTGTGACTGATAACGCTGTTCAGTCTGATGAAGATGCATTATTTTCAACTAGTATGCATGAAGATTTGTCTAGACCTCTCACACCCGTGAATGGCTTCTCTGTGCTTGAAGATTTTTTATTCCTTCCAAACATATTCAAAAGACTCACTGATAACGAAACAATTGACTTCTCTAAGCTAAATTTATCGCAGATTACGGAAGATGTATTCATAAATATTATAGTGAGATATATTTATGAAAAGCAATTGTTGGATTTTGAATTTTCCCTGATCAGACAAGCCTCGGTATTAATCGAGTATGCTACTTTGGTGCTGAGAAACCAGGTATATGTTTATTTTTCTTTATGCTCATAATTATCTCATATTTAATTTGCTTGACCATCAAATAGCACGATTGTAATGAACCAACGCCAGAACAACTGACTGACTTATTTACACAGTCGTTGCTAACATTAGTAAATGAAGAGTTTCTACTATATACTGATGAAAAACGAATAACGTATAAAATCAGGGATGAGTTCATATATTGATTGCCATCTTGGCAACAGATTTTACAAAGCAATCAAAGAATCTCAATTAAGCGCACTTGTTCTGGGAATAAGTTAATCACCGTTGATCAGTGTAAGGGGCAGTATGCAGTAGTGATATTCCACTTTGCTTAATTAGGGCTACCGGAATTTTTATATATATATAAAAAAGGAAACATGTATTAGAGTTGAAACAATAAAGCGAAACCTTTAATAATTATAATCGGGTAACACTTGTTAAAAAATTGTTGTCGTCTAGCGATCAATAAAGGTAAGGCTTTAACTTTGAGGCGGGTTACGATTTGTCCGAACTTTTCACACCTGCTAATCTTCTCTTGATACACGTGTTGTTGTGGGTGCAAAAGGGATGAGATTCTAACTTTGCACAGTGAAACTGGGTCCCATATAATGACCCTTTGCTCACATTTGAATATTGAGACACGCCTAGAAGGATGGTCAAAAGGAGGTTGGCAAGCATGAAAGGTTATTCAAATTGTAACACGCTTCAGAGTAAAGGTCTTAAATTTATTTAGTGTCATAATTCAAGCATTCGGATTATTGTCACGCGAAGAGTAATCTGAGTTCGCGATCGACTCACCGATAAAGGTAACAACCGATCTCTAGTTTTAAATCTCTATTGTCTTTGTTATCTTAACGTGGAGGTTTCTTACTTAGAATCTAATTTAAAACTTATTTATGTTTTAAAATCAAGTTCTGAGTTAATTGAATTAGTGTTAATTGTTAATTAACTAACCAATTGGGTAATTATTTTTGAAGGTGACAAAAATGCTAGATATGATTTTTTCGGACCCAACTTTTAAAACAATATATATATAATATAAATTTTAGGATCGCGCCAGAAAATTTACGGTCCGCCTGCGAAACTATCTAATGCCATTTCTATTTGTATGCTCTGAATACGTCTATTTGTATTACATCATTTGTCGACGCGTCACCATGTCGCATACATAACACTTATTATACACACAGCAACATACAGTATACTCGCCTGTGTTGAATCTACCACCCTTTCGACGTTAAACGACGGTAGTCATGCATGCCATTAGCAACAGACTCACCGTTTTAACTCGGCACCCAAAGAGTAAACTCAACACTAATTGAACCAACAAATTAGTGCTGTGAATACGAGATATAATATATAGCTCGTTAGAATACCTACAATTCAACGTCTTCTAATAGGATCAATTGAAAAGAAAATAAGTAATTGCATTGCATGACACGACATTAGATCAAGCAGACGTATAATTAGAGTTAATTAACTCAATCTTTAAAAAGTAATTGACTTATACAATGGGAATTATAAACTTGCCTTAATACACATCCCATTGATCCAATGGATCCTATAAGGTACTCACAGCAGGGATTAAAATTGGGGGAATAGAGAGGAAGAAGCTTATTAGAACCCCGCAAAGTCATATATGCCTCAAAAAGACTTGCCGATAACGATAGCAGTATTGTTGCGGGAACAATATGGATGGGAATGCGACATTGAAGTGCGTCGCGCAATAATAGTGACAATATGGCAAAATGATGTAATAGCATGTAACTGAGTGGACGCGTTAACAAAGCATATGAATAAAGTAGTCTTCCATAGTTTGTAGAAAAGTCAGTTAATAGTTAGCTAGCGTCTGTTCGAAGTTAGAGTTTAGAGTTTTGGAACACTCTTTTTACTTTCTCTTGCTTTATTAAATAAATGCTACAACTTTGCACAATAACACTTACACTCCATTAAATTATAAACTGGGAGTACCGCCACTACAGTAATAAACGACTTTAAGGGTGAGACACGACGTTACTTTTTGCACCGTAAAGAGACACTTGTAATTTTGAGACGCGTCTAAAGGGGCGGTCAAGACAAGTGTGAAAAGTTATCCAAAATTTAACCACCTCAGAGTTAAAGCCTTACCTTTATCTAGTGCCGAAATCCAAGCGTTCGGATTATCGTCACGCGAAGAGTGAGCAGTTTTAGCGACAGACTCGCCGGTGACGACAACAGTACATATAGTGATCGTATAGGGATTTCTCACAATTATGTCGGTAAAAATGTTTATTTGGTGATAACAATCATTAAAACTTGTTCAAACCTAGGCGGTCTGCAGTTCATAAACTTGAACATTATTAATTTTCTTCATCTTGCATAATCCGATTCATCGCCAACACCTAAACCGATAAAGGTTGCGTTATTTCATGGTTTCCTCAAATTTTTTAACCTTTTATTATTACAAAGAACATAAAATAGCATCATCCTTTGTAAAATATTTCATTAATATGATGATCCTGTATAGTCACAACTAATAAATTTCCAAGCGTGCTATGGGTCTAGATTGATCAGGTGTGCTCTTGCGTGAAGTTTTAATCAGCAAAATGTATGAAAATATCTATTATAATTTTCTAATTTAGTGTTTTTCTGAAGATTCCTATACTATTTTCAACAAGGCATTGGGGTGTGCAAAGACTTAATATTCTATTTTCATCAAGGTGATCATCATAAAATTTCGATCTATCGATGTTCTTACACGATCCCTTACATAATTATGATTTGTTAATACGCACAGACACAATTTTGGGAAATTGATTTGTCTATAAATAATAACTTGATACATTTACTTAACTCCACTTAAAAGTGAAATAATTATTAACAGGAACCTGCGCTTGCATACCTTAATAACTAATTAAAATGCTTAAATCTTCAGACGAATGTAAATCGAAATCGGTCAAAGTCTCATCCGGTTTTAACCATTTCAATGAAACGATTTAAGAAATTTTTTCGTTAGTGTTTCTTGCTGTAATTGAATTCCGAGTTATAAATAGATGAATGTCAGAATATTATCAAGATCATCCATTGTGATTAATTAATATAGTATACCGTACAAACTTACACACGTGAGACACATTCGACGAAATAGTAAATACAAGCACCGTATCGGTGTATAAAGTTCAAGTTTTCTAACTTTACTGCATCATAATTTCATCATTATGCTTGCTTGATTCATTCCTTATATCGTATGGTGAAAATTGATCTACACAATACTTTACAGTGCAGCGCAGTACCAAGAATTTCTTCCCGTCAACAATTTTTCCAAATCTTGCACTATTCAAGTACATTAAGGAAATTTCCGTTCTACAAACTTTCGACCAACATTCCTTATACACCGAAAAAATACCTGGAAACAAAGAAACAAGTTAAAAAAAAATTCTTTTTTCCTGATTACTTCGTGCACAAGTATAGAAACATAATGACAATCCACATATCAATAACTATTTCCTGATATAGGCCGATAAAGCTTGTGGTTTACAGCCTTTATCATAAACAAACGATCTTAACTAAGATAGCTAGTCTTTATTTAGCGCAAATACTTTTATAAGAGATTTTTTTTTTTTTCGGATGGTCATCGGATTAACGTCATGAGCAAAAAAACCCCTGAACGAAAAAATGCAAAGAGAAAGAAACAAAAGAAGCCATACAAAGGCACCACTTCTTTTATCGAGTTTAGAAAATTTTTCAACGAACAGATAAGGACAATTGCAAGCAACATTCCTCCAATTGAGATTTGTTTGAATGGGAAGAAAGAAATCATATCTCTGACAATAATTGAGACGCATTCATCTGGATGGATAAGTAAGATATGGAATGCGCTATCGAACGATCACTTTATTAGACAACATTTTGCACAACAAGCGGAAGAAATTAAAAATAAGGGAAAAACGACGCAACAAACCGGATTTTGTTTTACCAGCAATCAAACAATTAACAAAGAATACATAGACGAATGGGCCATACAGACTGCCAGAGATCAGATCATTAATAACCCCTTGTGCTTTGTCCCAACTCCAATTCTCAGCTGTTTACAAAAAGAGGAAGATAAGAAAATGTTAAAGGATGATATCATAAGAAGGATTAAAGCCATTGACCCTCGTAATCCCATAACCTCCCTTCATCACGATCTTCATCACGAGCCTCATCACGATTCTCTCTTTCGTTGTCGCCATTATCCAGAGTGTATAAAAAATGATCAATGTATTATAAAGACTATGAACGAACTATTTCTAAAAGGTTTATACCCTTTATAACAAACAATCATATCTTCTTTTTGTAGTTAGATATCGTGACAAGATAGCACAATAATGTATTTATGCACTAGATAATAAATAACAAAAGAAATGCGAAATAATATCCATTAATGAAAATATCAATGGCAAAGAGGCTTCGACCAATTATGCTTTGACAAAAAAAGCGTAAGTAACTGCTGTTACTTACCGTTTTGACAAGGAAAAAATTTTCAAAAAGGCAATTATTACAAAGTACTTTAACCCGCCGTTTTTCAAGACGCCTGTGGTTACGTAATGTTAATAAATCCATTTTCGGATCTTTTACCGCAATACTGTACAATGCACCATTAAAGAATCCGATCAATAATTGATCAGAAATATTGTATAGAAAATAAAATTCCGAAAAAGTGAAATTACAATAATGCCAAAAAATGGTATAGTATACAATCAATGCATTACAAATAAATATAATAAATATTCTTATTAATAGTATGTGCATTCATTCAAGTTTGAACTTTTTTTTTTAATGGTTACTTTAATTATAATATGATTGGATAAGACCATTTAAATAAATAATATATTTTATCATAAACATATTTTAAACATGATTAATTAAACAATAGAAATTAAATAATCTATTCAGCTGTAAATAATAACAGATTATTTATTTTATTTATTTTAATAGATTAAAAATTGATGCGAAACAAAAATTTTTTTTTCTTTTTAAAAAAAGGAAATATTTTATATTTTTGGGATTTATGTTGAAATAATAATTTCCAATATAAATTGAGAATAATTTTAAATGGAAATATAAAATAATTTGATGTGTTGTATTTTCGAAAAAGAAGTATTTGTTTTGTTTTTTATAAATATATTTAAATAATTAAATAGTTTTAAAAAATTTTATAATTAGTAATATATAATAATGATTTAATGATTTTTTTTATAATTAAATAATTTATTATAGATAATTAAAATAAAATCAGGTACCATAACTTGTTAAAATGCTGTTTCTTATAAGAAACTTTATTATATATTGATCTAGTAACCATTAAGATTATAATATTTATAAAAGATATAATGGCATAACAATTATTAAAAGATTATAATAATTGTCAAAGGTTACAAGAAAAATATAAAAAATATTCAATTTTGTATAAAATAAATTTTTAATTTTTTAGATTAGTTTTAACTAAAACCAAAACCAATCTGATTTATTTTTTTTAAATTAATCTAATTCAACCACTGATTAGTTTTAAATTTTTATAAACTGATTAGTTTAAGTTTTTATAAACTGATTAGATCTGAAAACCAATTAATTTGATTTTTTATAAACTGAATTAAACTAATCTGATTTATGTATGGTTTTTATAAAATTATTTTATTTTAAATTTAATTGTTTTAATTATTATAACTAAAAATTATTTAAATTAATTTTTTTAATTATAAAAAAATTTTTAATCAAACAAAATATCCATAATGAACTTTTTCACAAATGAAAAAAGCAAACCAGTTATCTACTCTAGTTTAAAAATTTTTTTCTATATAAATTTATATTTATATGTTATACTTTTTAAACCATTATATTTTTAATTAATTTATTATAAATAAAATATAAAGTTTATTATCAATCATAATTATTTTTTTTAAAAATCAAAATATTTATCAATATAATTTTTTTCATTTAATAAATTTTATTTGTTATTTTTCTGAATTTTCAAATATACAGTCTGGTTCAAAAAAACTGAAATATTATATTTCTAATTTTACTTATAATTTAATAATAATAACAATTATTATTATTATTATTGCAGATAAATATTA
This sequence comes from Acaulospora morrowiae, assembly GCA_910591835.1. Taxonomy (NCBI): domain Eukaryota; kingdom Fungi; phylum Glomeromycota; class Glomeromycetes; order Diversisporales; family Acaulosporaceae; genus Acaulospora; species Acaulospora morrowiae. Next base: position 11,885 of record CAJVPV010000440.1, on the reverse strand, counting down.
TTTCTTTATTTTATTTATATAATAATAGATATACAGTATGCTACAAAAAAAATGACACTTATATTTTTTGTTATAATTTAATAAATAATTACGTATTAAAAATTTATAAAAATTTATAAATATATAGTTAAATATCTTATAAATAATTTTACTTAATATCATTTTAATCAATATATTAATATTTTTTAAAATAATTTAATTTTTATAATAAAAAAATTTATAACAAAATTTTTTTACTTTTTTTTATACATATAAAAAATAATCAGAAATAGTTAAAAAAAAATTGATTTTTTTGATACTAAAAAATTTTATAAAAATATAAATATATTATATAAATATTTCTAAATATTTCTAATATTTATACATATTATTTTTTTAATAAATTTATTAATTAAATTAAAAGTTATAATTTTTTTTAAAAAAATTTTAAAATTTTATTTTTGAGTCTGTTTTTTTAATAATATTTTTAACTTTAAAACAAAATATATTAAAAAATTATTATTATTATTTAAAATCATTTAATTAATTTTTTTTTATTATATTTTCAAAATTAAATTAATAAAATATTAAATTATAAAAAAAATTATTTATAGAATCATTAATTAAAATATATTATAAAAAAATTGGTATTTTTTTTGCAACATATTGTATAACTTTAAATATTGAGTAAATGGCCTATATATTAAGTAAAACTTATATAGGAGATAAAAATTCTATTACTAGTTTAAATTATCTAACCTATTAAATCCAGTTTTAATTATATCTATTATAGATAGAACATATTATAAAATAATATTATAAAAATTAACTTTAGCATTTCAGCTATTATTATTACTTAATCTTTGAAATACATTATTAGTATAACATAATATGATTATTTTTATCACCTATAGAATTAATATTCTTATTTGGATTTTAATTTAATTTTATGTTAATCCTTATTAAACTCATTTGATTTGATGATTTTTGTCTAACTTTTTATTATTTATAATCAATATTTTACTTTTCAGTTATATATTTAAGTTTTATAAAATATTATTAATTAAGATCTATTTTAATGCTTTATATTAGAATAGATCAGCTTAAAATTAATTTTTTATAATTGTATAATAAAGTTTATTGTTTTTAATTTAAATTTGAATTAATAGTTTTTTTTACTGAAGTCAAATTAAAACTTTTTCTTATATAGTCTTTTTTATTTTAACCTATTTTCAGTCTGTAATTGTTAAGAAAACCAGAAATCTTATTTTTATATAGTTTAATTAAATTTAAAAAATAATTTTCAATTAATTGAGTATAACATAAATTGAAAGTTGATTAATTAATTATAAAAATGATATATTTTTATAATTAGATAAGTTTGAATCTTAAATCTTTTTCTAATAATTTCTAGAATATTATTATTATTTTATATATTTAATTTAATTTATTTTTTTTATTATATTTAAATAAAAATTTAAAACATATTATTTTAAATTTAAAAGTATTGACAAAATACTTGTTATTAATAAATTTTTTAATTTGAAATTAAAATATAATTAATTTAATTTTTATATATTTTATATTGTTAATATCTTCTTTTAAAACAATTGCAATTATTTTATTATCATTATTACAAAATTTAAAAAATTGTAAAAATTCACTTTATTAATTTTTTTATTTTATTTAAAATATTTTTAGATAATAAATATAAATCACATATATTTATCATATTTATATTTAAAAATAAATTGGTATTAAGAAAAAAAAAAGCAAGACAAATGTTTGTTAATTTAGAAATTGAATTTTGTAAAAAATTATTATATTCTTTAAATTTTTCATTTTTTAATAATCATAGAAAATATAGTTTAACAGTATAGGTTTTATATAATGTATATAAAATAAAAAAAATTGGTTATATATATAATGTATAACAAAACTTTTGAAATTTTTTTAAAAATTTTAATATTTTGATTAATTGTAAATTAAAATATAAAAAAATTTTTTATTAAAAAGATATAATATTATATTTATTATTAATTAAATCTATAAATTTATATAAATTTATATTTTATTTTTGATATAAAAAAAAAGCTTTAAAATTCTAAAAAAAAAAATAATCTATATATTAAATTAAAATTTTTTTAAATTGATTGAATTAAAATTTATAAAATTATAAAATTTTGAATAACATTTTTATTTGTTATTGATTTATAATACCCAAAATTTAATTTCAAAAAAATTTTTTAAAACATTTTTATATAAAATTTATATTATTATAATCTCTAGATTCTAAGCTTGATTTTGATATATTGTTTATTAAATTTTATAATAATTTAATCATATAGACAATATATATTTATATAAAATTATACAATTAAAATAATGTTTTTTGATTTGTATACATCAATATAACATTGATAATTATATATATATGAACCAATTTGATTAATGTTAAAATTAGAAATAATAATATACAGTATTTTATTTATAATATTATCAGATAATTAAATCATTAATAAAATTTATTTTTTTTTAACCAATATTTTTATTTTTTATTATATTGTATTTATACGTATATTTTTTATTTTTATAATTACATTCTATTAATCATATAATCTTTATAATATAATATACAATAAACATAGTAAGGATAACATGAGTTTGCAATATTTTTACATGATATTATTGGTACAATCTGAATTATACGGTATATCATGATATGATGTAATTAAAAACAAAAAAAAAATAAATAATTTTTTTAATCTCCTGATTATTATTGGAAAAAGGAATTTGAATTATTACATATAAAGTATTGTTTGGATTTGCAATCACCTGACATTTTTCCGTTAATCAAGGCGGACCAGGTTGAGAACGTTTAAAAAAGGAATAAGTGAATAAACAAAGGGTAGATAGATAAACTTTGGTAGATTAGGATAAAGAGTAAATATTTGATTAAATAAACAAAAGGACAAATCGAAGGATAAGGAAATAAGGAATCCAAATCAAGCCTTTTAGACACGCACGTTAGAAATGACGATTAGAGGGGTTTTCCCTTAACACGCACTTTAAGGATATGCTCATCAGTATCATCTCATGTTTTCTCCGAAATTTTAGTATGTACGTACATATGCAAGAGAAGCTTATTTAATAAGATCAAGTACGATTACATACAAATGTTGCGTTTACAGTTTGGCGGTAAAGTATATCGCCGCACGGAATGCGTAGAATTCGGTGAATTAGTAGGTAATCAGCAGTGAAATTAGAAAACCCTTAAATTACGGATGATGAAACTCCTTAAAAAAAAAAAAAAAAACAAAAAAAAAAAAGTTGAAACTAAGCATTTCTCTGCGGGTGCGGTAAATTTTTTAATGTAAAACCTTAATCTTTCTTACCATTGTTCTTGGATCAGTCGAAGGGAAAAAGATGGGGTCTCGCGTGTACCTGATACTAAGGGGCATCGTTGTATGTAATAGTACTGATCGTCAGAATCAATATACAGTACACACAATTACATATGTATCCAATATTGTGTAAATGATTATAAGGAGATGTGACAATGGCTATGTAAAAGAAGATTCGAATTGATTCATACATATGTGCGTGACAATAATGATGGGTCAATGAACACATTTTTGTTCTCATTGTCCCGGTTTTGTGTTGTCCACTTCCATTAATTCCTTATCAAGCATTTTTTTTTTTCTTGAAGGGATTTTTCATGAATGAGTCAAAAACTATCCTTATTGTTGTTCTTTTCTCCGAGTGGACGGAGTTCAAAAAAACGTCAACGTAACCCGATTACCCAAATTACTTTCTGTTTGGGCGGTGATTCTGTGCTAATGTTTTTCTGTGAAATGTTCTGGAGGCCAAAAAAAAAAAAAAAAACGACTGACGTATTTTACATATGTGATGTATGCGACAACAATGACTGTGTGCATGCATGAGCAGGAGTTCGTATATTGCATTACGTCCGTACATACGATCCTCACAAAAACGTGCACGATCTTTAGTTGCTTTCAAATTTCGTTAATCCTTTACCTCCATGTCCGGTACAGGTAAAAAAAGATAAAAAGGAAATTACGTATTGTACTTTAATTAGTTGTCCAACGTAATAGAAATTACATCGTTCTATTCGTTCCCGTTTATGATCTACGTGACACCATCGACCTCGTTATCAAGCGAATACGTTATGTGCCCACCATTAATACTTGAGACTAAATATAAATAGTTACCGTGTATCGATGATGCGTACACTCCCACTTGTTAAACACCGAATTTGTCCGGATAAACCCTATTGCGTTCTTTCATTGCTTTCACTGCGTGAGTATGTACGACATCGTAGTTCATTGTTTTTCTTTCCTTGGTGTACATAACCAAGTCCTCTCTTTCATCTTTCTAATCGCCCACCTTATCATTAAAAAATAGCCTTGTTTTTTTTTTTTTAACAATCAATCTTGGTGCGGGTTTTCTTCTTCGATGTGTCGGACGCATATGCGAATCTCGTGATTTATACAGGTATGTACGCCAGTTTCAAGACCGAGAAAGGAAAGCCAATCCGGTAAATGTATCATCGAGCTTTTAATTACAGACTGCATAAAAATTTGATGTGACTCTTCGAGAAAATCACATAATCTCTGGGCACTTTTTTTTTTCCTGTGATTTTTTCGTCGCATATAACTCGTTTTTTCCATCATCGGCAGATGATTTATCAACAATAAGTATTAGCAGGGTTTAATTATGATCCACATCTTTCTTACCTACTGTATTTTTTTTATTTAACGACCAACAAGTTGTATTATATATATATATATATATATAATTTTTTTTTTTTTTTTTTTAAAAAAAAAAAAAATTCCAGGTGTTGTTAGAACCGGATAGACTTGTGACTTACTTCTCACACTTCTATGCTGCGTACCTCATATACATAAAGAGAATAAATTAAAGTATTTGTGTTTTCTCCACACGCTTTTTTCGCATCTTTCCTGAAGAAAAAAATCATCTGCCCGTTTGAAGAATTTTTTTTTTTTATTTAATACAATACAACGAAAGGATTTGACTAAAATTCGTATTACCTTACCCTCCAAAACAAAATAACAACAAATAGACTGGCAACACAAAATAAATACTCAACAGTATAAAAGACTTTTGAAAAAAAAAGTCCCCAAACGTCGATAATCATAAAAAGCTTACCGAATTTTTTTTTCTTTCTCTTTCTCTCACCTTATTTTTTCATTTTCTAAAAAAAATATTTCTTTTTTGCCCTAGATTCGAAATTAAACAAACCATTCTCGATAACTGGCAAAAATAACTGTATACAAATATAGATATATAAAGGAAAATATTTTGAGGAGGGCAACATTCTTGGGATAACAACTCCTCTGGATGCTAGTTATTCATTCAACGGAATTCTTTGGGATATAGACATTACGCTCGTTGACATAGATATTTTACCAATCGATTCTTGGGAAGATAAAATAGACATAGACATTGTTTTAAGTGTGGCGACGTTATCGGGAAGTAATAAATTCATATAGGACAATCATCCCACTTACTTTTAAGTAAACCGAAATTTTCTTAGCAAAAAGACAAGTCCAACAGGATTCGGAAAAAATTTTTGTCGAAATTTATTCCTGATATTTTCCTTCTTGGGAATTAATCGGATTCACGCCAATGGATTTGCCTGATCACGTGCTACATCATGTACATGTTGCGGTGGTGGCGATGATTTTGTCGAAAACCCATGGATATGGATTTGTCGCAAATGAGGATATCAAATGTTAGTAAGATTTTTGTGACTCAGCTCTAGATCTTTCAATTTGTCAACTACTACTGACTTTTCTATGAAATAACAATTACATCAGCTAATTCAGTGCCAACCAGATATAGAAAAGAAATGTCTGACGAGATGTGGACCATGTCCGAAAAACTTCATAGCATTCTCATTGGATGTTTGGGAACTGAAGAAGCGGTGCTGGACTTCATAAATTGGTTTTTCGACGGGATTCGAAAAAATTTTGGTGATTCCACGGCTTCAAACTCTTCACAAACCTCCCTTAATCGCAATCCTTCGGCGACTGTCAGTTCACTGAATCTTCCGGAAACGTGCTTCCAATGCAAACGCAAATATACTTCCGAAAAATGGTGTCGTTCCTGCGAGTCGGTCATCTTCGAATCAAGTTTCAACACTTGGACCAGTGGTAACCTCGCTCTCGACCGCATGATCCATCAGACCCAACTTGATGCCTCCTCTTCTTCTGCCTTCCTTCGGTGGATTCCTTTTTCGCAATTCAAAGATGTCAAGGAAATTGGTCGCGGTGGATTCTCCACGGTATACTCGGCACGATGGAATCACGACATGTTGGACGGAACCTTGCAACAATGGGTGACGAACATGGAACAACAAATCATCATGGACTATGTGAAATGTCATGATGTATTTGTTAACGAGGCCGATTGGAATGCGATCGTCGAAAAGTTTATGGGAAAGATGAGGCGCATTTTTGAAAGCAGAAGGATCTTAAAGTGCAAACCTTTGGAAAGTGAGAGTGCTTCCTCCGTATGTATGCGCTATTGAAAATGATCTCGTGGAGTCATGTGATTTACTTTACTGATCGTGCGAATTTCATTTGCTTAGATTTCATCCAGGAATAATAGTTTGAAGACTCGTAAACGAAACAGTATTGTCAAAATCAAAGGATTGTTCCGTTCCCTATCGTTTAATCGAAAGGTAACTTTTTGTCGCTTTTTCTCTCCGCATGCTTGTTTTTCATGATTTTTTTGTCACCTTCCCTCATAATTGTTCTGATATGTAGCGGTTCTCCACAATTTCAACGGCAAGTAAAGCCAGCGTCACGAATTTGCGAATCCCTACGCAAATGCACAGGATAACGCGTATACCTCCTACCACGTCTCCCGTAAATAGTGCTGCGCAAAAAATAATCGTTCTCAGGCGATTACACAATTCGTCCAATTTATCCGCCGAATTTATTGACCAGGTATGTTTTATTTTATAAGAGGAATACGATAGAATCTTGCAGAAACTTAAAAGCCTTGATTTTCCTTGATTTTTTTTTTTAGATCAAATCTTACTATCTTACCACAAAGAAAAACGATCACTTTGTCCCATTGTATGGAATAACTCAAGACCCTGAATCTAAAGATTACTATCTGGTAATGCAGCACGCGAACGATGGCAACTTGAATCGCTATCTCCGGCACAACTATAATACCATAGATTGGTGGCAACGAATAATCATCCTCGGTGACATAGTGAGATCCTTGAAAGAATTGCACGACAAAGATCTTGTTCATCATAATTTGCACAGTGGCAACATATTACGTCATTTTGATCAGCCCAATGGGTCGGGAATTGTAAAACGCGCGAGGATTTTACTTGCGGATGCTGGATTGTTCTTTCCGGCTGGTGTCACCTTGGATCATTCGTCTGAAGTATCTGAGCGTGAAATCGAAAAAGCTGCCGAAACCACGGCACATATGGAAAACAAAGTTTTCGGTGTGCTTCCATATATCGCGCCTGAGGTGTTGCGTGGTGGCCAATACACCAAGGCAGCGGACATTTATAGCATGGGAATAATAATGTGGGAGATTACCTCGGGAAAACGTCCGTACCTTGAACGTCCATATGACAGGAAATTGGCCATTGACATATGTGAAGGGCTTCGGCCGGAAATAACGTCAGGAACACCTGATGTGTACCGAGAGTTAATGGAGATGTGCTGGGATGCTAACCCGGAAAAAAGGCCAGATATAGATCAAATAGTGAAGATCACGAGTTCGTGGCACCGAGTACCAACCGCGTCAAATCCGTCGACAGGTGGTTCGGCGACGGGAATACGGCAGCACGTCAATAACAGTTTCGAGATGTTCACCCCCTCGAGGATGAAGAATATTGAGATATTTGCGGAGGCAGAGAAACTTCGGCGGCAGCTATCAATAGGAAGACGAATAACAGGTAGTAATAACAGTGAGGATGACACGGACGGCAGTGGAACCATTAGTAGTGGTAGTAATAACATCGAATTGTCGAGAGTGAGGAGAGCTCCGCCAGAGTCGCATATGTTCTCGCGAAGGTTTGAATTCGAGGACCTTCCGACACCACGAAACACTTCGAAATCTGTCAGCAACAAATATACTTTAAATAGTTTGATCATAACGACGGATCCGAGTGAAATGGTGGGAGAAAGGGTGGATAATGAAACAAGGATGATGGAGGGAATTGTAGGACGAGATCTCGTTCAAGGTAAATAAGATTTCTGTTTAAGAATTTTTCGTGGAAAGCTATTGGTGGGTTTCAATAGTTTATTATTTTTGTTTAATAATCGCAAATGATTATTGAAATTTTGGAATGGATAGCAATAAGGAAATGAAATTGAAAATCTACAAATCATTAATTCTTTTTTTTTTTTTTATCGTTTAGCGCATCAAGGAAGCCTAAGCCTTGATTCTGCAGTTGGCATGTCACCAATCAAGGATGAATCTTTTTAAAAAACTGGTTTAAAAGGTTTTTGGTGTAAAGAATTATTTATTTTTGTAAAGGTGAGCTGAGATGAAAGAAAGTGTACACACGTCTTGCAACTTTGACGATTTACTGATTTATCTAATTTTCCTCCCGAAATAGAACTATTGTAATTATCATTATTTTTTTATTATTTATCCTCGACATAGAATACATTTTTTAAAAAGGTAAAAAAAACAAAAACAAAAAAAAGAACCCGAATTAATCCCTGAAAAAACAATAGACGTGTATTTTTTTTAGTTTATATTTTATTGAAAAAAGACATTTTTACAAAATAACAGTCAACAGATTGTTACAATTTTATTACGCATTTCTTATGAAGCGGTATCACCGAAAACTTTTTATCCCAAAACTATACTCAAAAAAAAAAAAAAAAGTACTATTTAGAACCATTCACGTTGAAAATTTTACAATCTAATTTTTTTTTTCTTTTTTTTAATTAAGTTTCTTTGGAATTGTACTATATGGCACAACAAAAAACATTAAGGTCAGCGCGATGTAAAATCATCTTCCATTTTCTCACAATTAATACAAACCATTCATTTTTTCACGCAAATAAGTAAACCGAGTATACCATTATTCTTTACACTGCATACATTTAACGAATTTAATTAATGATGTCATTTACTCTGTATGGATAAGTATTTAATGTTGAATAATGGAGCATTTGAATTTGTAATATTGTGATATACTGTACGTGATATAAATACAGCGCCTCACTATAAAATTGGCAAAATCGCGGGCAATTGAATTTGATCGTATCTAATTCACTGTACATTCTCATTCTCACTATGCCTTATTTAAAATTGGTTAAAAGCGATTATTATCATTATCATTATCATTATCATTGTTATTATATTATATATAATCTATTATCGTTATGCAGTATAAAAATAAAATTTCGAAATTTTTCATTACTCGAGATCGTCATATACTGTATAATTAGAAAAGAACAAACTACATAAAACAATTTCTGTTTTATTTAATTGTACAATAGTAATTTATATATTGTACAGTAGTAATTTATATGTTGTAAAATATTTATGTGAATAAAACCAATGTCTCTTATCAATCAAATAAGTTTTTACACAAATTTTTAGATCAAATTTTTGTTATCATAAAGTTTTCATAATAAAATTTTGAATCTTAAATTATTAAACAAAATCAATTACTTTTAATATTATTTTAAAATATAATTTAGAAAATATAAATAGAAAAATTTAAATAATATATGGTTATTATGAATTGGCAATTATAGACACATTTTTATACAATGCAATATATTATTGAACCAATATTTTAAATTATAAATTAATAAGAATCTAAATCAAGTATTTGTTAAGTTATCGATTATATAAATAATTGTTTAAGATATTTTATTTGAGTTGGATTTTTTAAAATAAGAATTGACTTTTTTAAAGATTATCACATTTAAAAATATTAAATTCAAACTATTAATGTTATAAAAATATATTATAAAAAAAGATAAAAAAATTATTGTCTTATATCAAAATGTTTTTTTAATTTAAAACAATAAAAATACCAATTCTATATTCAGTTTTGTTATTCCTTTAATTATAGAAATAATATTATTGAAAAAGAAATCAGTTTTATATTGGTTAAATAATAATTATATCTTTTTTAGAATATGTATTAAAAAATACTTTTATACAATATACAAATATTAATATTTTTTTATTTTTTTTCAAAATATATTATTAAAAACCTAATATATTGAATTAATTTATTATTATTATTATTATTAAATTATAAGGCTTAACGTATATTAAAAAAAATTCAAATAAACAAATCATTTAAATATTTATTTTTAATTTGTAAAAATGGGCAATATTAATTTAACTATTTATTAAAAAGTTTTAAAATAAAAGTTTATATAATTATTTATTTTTTATCATATTAATAAAAAATATTATAAATATATTTTTCAAGATTAACCAAATAAAAAATTCTTATTATATATTATATATTAAAATTCTTAAATAAATTGAATTTAAAAAAAAACACTTTTCTACTTCCTCTTTTACACTTGAAAATTTCCTTTTTATTTTTCCTCTCCCATATCTTTTTATTCTTTTTTCTCTATTCTTTCCCCTCTTTTCTATATACTCTTTTATTTACTTTATTCTTTCCCTTTCTCTTTTCTTTTTTCTTATCAAAGTTAGATTTTTTCTTCTTCCTAAAAGTTTTCTTTCTAGATATCTCTTTTATTTATAAATTTTACTCTCCATAACATTATTTCTCTGGCCAGTTGGCTTCCTTTTCTTAAGACCATATTCAAAAGTGGTAACTTTTATTAAGACATGAGCTTCAGAATTTTCTCTTTTTCATAGTCTTATAGAAAAAGAATAGATAGTTTATTCTCTCCAAAAAATTGACATAATTATTATTACCAAATCTAATGTTGTTTACTTGTTAATAGTTAGACTAGATATATCTAGAAACCAGTGTACAACTATTATTATCCAAAAGTATCCAAAAAGTTGTGCCTCACTATATTTAGAGGGATATAGCAGCCAATACCAATGCAGCTAACAATAAGCTAGGTTAGTTTGTAGGTGTCATACTGGTGATTAGAGAATTTAATAAAATAATACATAAAAACTAGAGATTCTAGTTACTCCTATAACATAAGTTAGTAATAACAATGAAAGTTTCTTGCTTACTTCTTCGATAATATAGGCTTATTGTACAAGGTTAGGTAACAATATCTTTAAAAAAATCCAATCCCACTACATGTTCAATACTCTCCTTAACAAATTACTACTTTATATTTAAACTTGTTCTTATACTCTCTGGCTCTATTCTATTCTAAAACCAAAAATACTCTCCAAAGCTATTCTGATAGTAAGATTAATTGCTACTTTTCAGCCTATAGTTCTAATGATAGGTTTTAAAATAGAAGGTCTATATTAAGTAAAAATGGTGAATAATTAATATTACCAAAGAGTTATATTGATATTAAAGACGATTGCTACCTTCCAGCCTTTAGTCATAACAATTGATTTGAATAAAAGATTAATACTAGATACAAATGATGAAGGATCTGCTTTATTTTGATATATTTGAAGTTGGTATAACTTGAAATTAACTTTTGCCCCACTTGTCGTATATCAGGTCACAGTTGAAAAACAAGTATGCCAATCCTAATTATAACTTGAAGACCAATTTGTATATAGTGGCTATAGCACCTTTATGTAATTAGATAATTAAATTTTCTAGGTAACTAAATAATATTCAAGGCATAATATACAGTTCTGGCAAAAAAAAATGACATTTTTTTTAATTTGAAAAAAATTAAATTAAAAAAAACTTTTTTATTATAATAATATTAATATAAATTAAAAATGAA
>CAJVPV010000439.1:0-22044 GCA_910591835.1 Acaulospora morrowiae | reverse complement strand
ACTGGAGAGACAGAACAATGAGCCTGGCTAGAGGTTCTCTTGGAAATACAATTTTTTTTCTCATAGATTTTATAGTTTATTTGATTTCATTTTAGTTTTAGTTATTTTTATTTTTTTTCCTCTCAAATCTTTTTTTCCTATCAAATTCTCTTTACGTCTTAAACAAATTTTTTTTTCTAAGTAGATAAGCATAGCTACTACTTGACCTATATTTAGTAACAATATTGTTTTAAAATGTCTTTTTCAATATTAGCTATTTATAGTTTTAGTAGATAGGCTAGCATTAAACTTGCTGTATGCTTGCTGTATGCTTTGCACCCAAGAGATGTTGATTCTTTTGTAATATATACCTTGTAATATATGAATAAACAGAGAATTGGTGTTTATCTACTTAAAAAAAATAAATAAATAAATAAATAATTTCAATCTGATTAAAATAATAATAATAAATAATTTATTAAAAAATATATTTGTAAAGTTTAATATAATTGTATGTCGTATATATATATACCAATTAAATAATTTTTTTACTTTATTATTAAATATTTAATTAATTATAATATTTTTAATTTAATAAATAATTAAAGCCTAACAATATATTAATCCTAATATAATATAGAGCCTGAATTCTTAGTTTATTAAACAAACACATCATAGTCACCGTAATAACCATATACGTAATTTGGGCTAGTTACTAACTATATTTGTACGATTAAAAACAATAAACAACAGCCTCAATCGTCCCAAATAAAGTATTGATTCCTTGATCGATTAGAAGACGTTTATAGTATTTTTTATTTACCGCAGTAACGGAATAAATCGTGCCGTTTTTAATGTTTACAAACTTACTCAATGACAATAATAGATAAGATCTACTGCAGATTAACTTTATTGGTTCGAATTTATATTGAAGTTGTTTGTTTGCACATAGTTCAATATACTTCTCGCATTCTCTTTTGAACATTGTATATTTGATTAGCATTTTTCTTTGACCATGATCCAAACGAGAGGTCGTGGTTTGATACCTGAAAATATTTGTGGTCACGATCCTTGGGTATGTAGTTTCTTCAAATTGCTCGAAGCTGCGCAGCGAGCATATTTCAATTCATATTGACTTTTAAATGATCTCTTAGGGACCATGGGAAACTTACACATTTACAGACTGTTTCAGAGAAATGCAAGCAATACTCTTTTTCAAATTTTGTCAAATTTTACTTTTATATATGCTGATTCCTTTATTTTGGCAACTTTTTTTAGTGTAATTGGTGCTGGAATTCCATCACTATATTTGGTTGGATCATTAGCTTTTCTCATAAGTGCTTATGTTCGGCTGAGGCGTCAAAAAGGTTTAAACTACGAACGGTTGCTTAACAATCGATCAAATTCGAATTATGGATCGATCGAACAAGATGCTGCAATGAGTGATGATGATTCGACTACTGGTGATGCCGATAATGTTTCGGATGAAACTCTCGTGTCTGATCTATGTAATAGAAATAGTGTTTTTGATTATACACGGCTGTTTATTAGTTTAGTCATATTGGGACTATTTTGCTTCCTTGTTTCGATAAGATGGAAAGATTATAGTAAAGAAAAACATGAATATTACTGGGTCATAACTCCTGTCATAGAGGTCGCAATTTGGGTAAGCGATTGGTACACCAGTATAACATTTTCTGAAATTTATAATATTGATAAAAAAATTTTTTTTTATAGATGTATGCGATTTTCTTATCCATAGTTAATGTGAAATCAAAACAACGTTCTGTACTCCATATTCGTGGACATTTGGACATACTTTACTTTCTTACTTTTACATTTTTCCTGATCAATATTCATTCATTTTATTTGAAATTCGGGACAGAAATCACAGTCGAATATGCATTTACATTATGTATCACAAGCTTTTCATTCATGTTAATTTGCATCTCTATCTTGGAGCCACCTGATGATCCAGAGGAAATTTGTTCCAAGCCTAACTCTGAGGTATTTAATCTTTGAACTTTTATTATTGCATTTGCAGATGACCATATTATTTACAGAATAATTCCTTTTATTTTTCCTAAACATTGTTTGATATTAAAGGGTCGATATTTATCACCTGAAGTGAAATCATCACTTTATGATAAATATACATTTTCATGGGTTAATCCATTGATCAAAAAAGGATTTCGAGAAACACTCTATGAAAATGATGTCTTTGAGCTCCCTTACCTTTGCCGAGCAAAGAATGTTGTAAAATCTTTCCGAGAGTTTCGTCGATCTTTTGTTGTATCTCTTTTCCTCACATTTCGGAGAGACCTCGTGAGGCAATTTTTCTACGCCATGGTGTGGACATTAATCGTTGCTTTTGCGCCGCCCTATTTTCTCAAAAAAATATTATTGTATGTGCAAACTTATCCAAATAATGAAGTGTCTCTCATGACTGCATATATGTACGTTGTGGCATTATTTCTGGGGACTTTAATACCAAGTTTATGTTTCCAACAAGCTCTATACATTGGTCGACAAATTAGTATTAAGACACAGGTACTTAGTTATTATTTCATCAGAGAAATTATAAAAGGCATTGATATAATATTTAATTAGTTTGGTTTATACCTTACAGGCAATAATTATTGGAGAGGTATATCGTAAATCCTTATCTAGGAAGGATACTTCTGGTGTCACCGATGACGAAGAAACAAAAAATAAAACTGGGAAAATAACAAACCTCATGTCTGTTGATTTACAAAAAGTTTCGGAAATATCAGCATATGTTTTTTATGGTGAGTATCTACAGATGCCCATGCATTTCGGATCCAGTAGTTTCTTGACTAGTAATAATAATTTACATACTCCATAGGATATTGCTATCCGTTACAGATCATAATTACTATTTCATATCTATATTCATTGCTTGGAGTATCTGCACTTACCGGTGTGGTCGCAATTATTTTGACTTATCCTTTGCCTGCCTTGCTTAACCAACGTTTTCAAACAATCCAAAAACGTCTTATGGCCGCGACAGATAACCGTATGGGCGTGATGAATGAGGTTAGAAATGTGCAATTGATTATAGCTAGATTCATTAAGATCAACCACATTTACGTTTTTTATTTTGGCGGTAAATATTATTATGAGTAGCTACTTCAAGCTATCCGGATTATTAAATTCTTTGCGTGGGAAAAACAATTTCGCGATAAAGTCATTAGCGCACGAGAAAATGAGTTGAAAGAAATTAAAAGTCGGTTGATGCAATGGATTTATATTGGAAACGTTTGGATGATTTTACCGCTGATCGTGATGCTAGCTGTTTTTATGACATACACCAAAATTTTGGGAAATGTAAGCAAGAATTTTTAATTTGAAGCATGTTTTAGTTGAGTGCATTGTTAAACTTTTATTATGCCTAATCGTAAATTTTTCTTACGATATAGGATTTGACAGCACCCGTTGCTTTCACAGCCCTTGCTTTATTTAATATCCTTCGACACGCACTTGACGAAATTCCTGCTACTTTGGTAGCCTTTATTCAAGGTTAATACGATCAAACGAAAATGATTCAAGAATTGAATTATAAATTCTAATTATATTTCTTTAATATATCAGCCAAAGTTTCGATCACTCGCATTTTGAATTTCTTGGGCGAACCTGAAGTAGTGCGTCAAAATGATCAAGATTCAAACATCGACGATCCATATATTGGTTTCAAAGATGCGTCTTTCCAATGGCCTATCGGAGGCGAGTCATCAGATGATCTTTCAGATGTAACTGCGGTAAATTCATTGAACAGATTCACTCTGTTGAATTTGAATGTCTCCTTTCCAGTGGGACGGTTATCAATAATCTGTGGACCTACAGGCTGTGGAAAAACAAGTTTATTGATGGCTTTGTTGGGAGAAATGGAGTGCATTTGTGGTCGTGCCTTTTTGCCTAGGAACACTACAGATTCTTCAAGGGTTTTAGGCGGTGCACCTAGCGGTGTTGCCTATGTTGCTCAGACTGGTAATTTTTTATTGTTTTGACACTCTTAGTATATTCAGTAAAATACTTGATCTTACATTGTCTTTTGTGTGAATTCTATAAATAGCTTGGCTTCAAAATGCCACCATTCGAGATAATATTCTTTTCGGTTTACATTACGATGATGAAAGGTATAACAAGGTTTTGCAAATATGTGCCCTTAATAAAGATCTTGAGATATTGGAATTTGGAGACAAAACCGAAATCGGTGAGAAGGGCATAACCCTTTCGGGTGGACAGAAGCAACGTATTGCTCTGGCAAGAGCTGTTTATTCTCAAGCGAAGGTCATTATAATAGACGATTGTTTATCGGGTAAATTTTTTGTTTAAAAATTTATAGTCGTTTCTTCCCGTAATTAATCACATACTTATTTGTGTGCCCTCCATAAAGCTGTCGATTCTCATACAGCAAAACATATATATGAGCAATGTCTCATGGGAGGTCTAATGAAGAATCGAACTCAAATTCTTGTTACACACCATGTTGGACTTTGCATACGTGGAGCTGCTAAGGTGGTAGTAATGAAGGATGGTCAAATAATAGGAGAGGGTTCTTCAGATAAAATATTGAACACTGGACTCTTAGGAGAAGTTGCATTAAATGATGATGGGGATAAAGAGGATATTATTGAGAACGTTATTGACAACAAGGGTGCGGATCTTCAAAAACGTAATCAGTGTGCGCATGAAGGTGATGGTAAACTAATAAAGGAGGAAACGAAGGCCGAGGGTACAGTTGAATGGAAAATCTATAAGCTTTATTTTAAAGCTTCGGGCGGATTTTTATTCTGGTTGTTTTTAATCTTGATGTTTATTCTTACCCAGTTTTTACAAGTCAGTCAAGGTACGTACTTATCAAACGAAAATGATTTTTGTTAACAAATAAATTTACTAGTTATTCTGACCAATTTTCCTAGATTGGTGGATTCGAGAATGGACCAAAGCTTACGATACCATAAGTGATCTAATTCGCGGGTTCATTTTATCAATATCTTCCACTATTTCTTCATTGGATGTTACGTCCTTTGTATCAGACAGCTATCTGACAGAAAAGACTTTATCGTTGCCTCAGCTTGCATTATCTAGCATTAATTCACCTTCTGGTCATAAGCCTCTGTCGTCTAACATGAGTGCATTTGACCAGTCAGTTAATGTGGATTATTACATCGGGATCTATGTTTTGATAGGATTGTTCACCACGGTCATAGCGACGATTAGATCATATTGTATGTTTATAGGTTCTTTAGCAGCATCCAGGAAATTACATAACGCTATACTGGATAGAGTGTTATTCGCGAAAATCAGATTTTTTGACACAACTCCAATAGGTAAACCCTTTCTTTTTAGAAAATATATAAACATATTGTTTATCTAACATTTCTTTACATAATTTAAATTGTAATCTATCATTTGTTTGTAACTTAAAGGACGAATAATGAACCGATTTTCAAAAGATATGGAGACAATTGATCAAAACTTATCACCTGTTGCAATGTTCCTTCTTTACTCTTGCGTTGCCACCATGTCTGTAATATTCGTGATCTCCTGCGTAATGCCGCAATTCTTGATAGCAGGGTTATTCATTGCTGCTGTATATGTACTCATTGGGACATATTACCTCTCTACTTCCCGTGATCTGAAACGTAAGTGACAATTAAGATATATTTTTAAATGTATTGATTCATGTTTTTTTTAACGACGGTGTTGCGCCGAATTTTTAGGCATGGAATCTGTATCTAGGTCACCAATATACGCTTTATTTGGAGAGGTAAAAGATATTCTTTAAAGTTCCTTTTTTCATTTGTATTATTTTAATAATTTTGTATTTATGTTTATTATTTTAAAGACAATTACTGGTGTGGCTACCATAAGAGCATTTGGAGCAGAGACAAGATTGATGAAAAGAATATTAACTCTAGCAGATGCAAACAATAGGCCATATATTTTCAATTGGGCGTGTAACCGTTGGTTAAATACTCGTGTGGATGTTGCTGGTGGGCTTGTCAGCTTAACTACAGGCGTCATAGTTCTCTACAGTCTTTCGAATGGAATGGATTCCGGATTAGCGGGTT
This sequence comes from Acaulospora morrowiae, assembly GCA_910591835.1. Lineage (NCBI taxonomy): Eukaryota > Fungi > Glomeromycota > Glomeromycetes > Diversisporales > Acaulosporaceae > Acaulospora > Acaulospora morrowiae. The sequence continues at coordinate 15,967 of CAJVPV010000439.1, read as the reverse complement.
TAGCACTTATTTATGCCCTGAATTTTACTGGGCATATAATATGGGTGCTTCGAATGTATGCGGTGCAGGAGATGAACATGAATTCTGGTACACATTCTATATGTAAAACTTTCATATATCCTTTTCCACTTTCTGGTTTTAAGTTATTTATTTTGTTTAGTTGAAAGGGTTCAGGAATATTTGACATTAGAAGAAGAACCTCCAAGGATCATTAATAATAGTCGGCCACCTGCTAACTGGCCATCCAGAGGGGATATTTTGGTGGATAATCTTGTGATGCAATATGCGCCAGAAAATCCCCCAGTGTTGAAAGAAATCTCATTTCATGTCCGTCCTTCAGAGAAAGTAGGCATCGTTGGAAGAACTGGTAAGAATTTTTTATATTTAAGGAAACCGATTTGTCAATCTGATTCTTAGAATGTCAATACGAATCACGTATCTTTTACATGATCAGGATCAGGGAAATCCACGTTGGCCGTGTCATTCTTTAGGTTCATGGAACCGACCTCTGGCAGAATTTTCATTGATGGTATAGACATCTCTACTCTTGGTCTATTTGACTTGCGGAGTAGACTCACTATTATACCACAAGACCCCGTACTTTTCAGTGGTACTTTAAGAAGTAATTTAGATTCCTTTGGAGAATATGAAGATTTCGAATTATGGAATGCACTTCGAAGAGCTCATCTAATTGGAGAAGATACTTTAGTTCAGGAAAATGGAACAAATAAAGATTCCAATAGTCCCACATCAAATGAACAATCACAAAATCAAATAACATTGACTTTAGATTCTCCAGTTAGTGAAAATGGTAATAACTTTTCTCAAGGTCAAAGACAGTTAATTGCACTAGCAAGAGCACTAGTACGTAGATCTAAATTGATAATAATGGATGAGGCAACGGCGAGTGTAGATTTTAAGACAGATCGAATGATTCAAGAAACAATACGTCAAGAATTTGACGATGCTACCCTGTTGTGTATCGCACATCGCTTAAGAACCGTAGTGGATTATGATAGAATTATAGTATTAGGTAAGTTGGTTAATATTCACCCACTCCTTTATGTTATATTAATATTATCGTTCTTTTTATTTATTCAAGACTCTGGGAGATTGATGGAATTTGATCATCCCTATATACTATTGCAAAATACAAATACAATATTTCGAGGAATGTGCGAGCGTAGTGGAGAGTTTGAAGAATTATTGGAGATTGCAAAGAGGAAATACGAACAGGACAATAGGATATAATACTGCATGAGGAACTTTATATATATATACATTTATATTAGTAATGTTTAACTTTACAAAATATAGAATATCATGTAAAATAATAATTCTCAATGATAAACTATCTACTAGAGTAACATCGTACTGTACTAGTTCATGATATATTAGATGGGTTTTATTTAGTAAATCGCCAATTTGAAATAGTCACCTGGCGCGCGTTCAATATTGCGTAGCTTTGTTTTTTTGTGAAAAATTCGTTTGAGACGATAAATAGCAACTAATCATAGCAATGTTATCGATTTACGTTATTCGAAGTTATTTGAATAATCGTAATGGCGCAATAAACGAATTTCATTAGAAAATTTATTATCCTTATGGCTCTCGGGGCAATTAAAAAGTTTCAGGACCAGCATCTTGTGTAATTAATTAAATGCATTCATGATCTTTTTCATGCGTTTTTCAAAATAGACAAGCGATCGTTTTTCGAAGGCTTGGCTTGGTCAGATCCGATTAGATGTTGGTAAACGATACATGTGCCTTATTAAGAAAAGCCTCATCTGGATAAACAAAGAAGTCCATAGACAGTACTTGTCAACAGTACAATCGTATATCAATTACATTATACAAAAAAACTTGAATAAAGAGAATAAAAATACGTATGCCTTGTGCAGGTTAACAAATTATCTCGATATTTTTATACATACTGTATGAAAAATTCTAGATTGATAGATGTATCATTTATATTGTGTATGTGACATCAAGCAACTTTATATGACAAATTAAATTGTTTTGATCTTGGAACAAAGCACCTCAAATATTAGTTTATATACAAATTATATTATAAATGTAAATTTAGTTTAGGGTACTCTAGAATTTTTGCATTTGCTATAACTTTATTTTGCCGGACAGTCGACAACATTAGCTAAAAAAAGGTAATGAAAAAACGAATTAATTATTTCATCACAAAACTGTTTGTGAACTTTTAATTTAGAGACACTCACCCAGCGGATCGTTAGGTCCCGGCGACTTAAATGGGTTCACCTGTATATTTCTAACCCCAGTATTTCTCATAATAATATCAGCCATTGAAACATTTTGTATCATCGCCTTTTCCTCATCAGTGTAGGTACTTCCCTCGTACCAGAATCGATCCGCAATACGTTTCCTATTGAACTCATCCTTCAATATGTTCGTAATCGTCGGTGGTAGTGGTTGAGTGGGTGCTAATTTTGATTCGGCAAACATCCCGATAATAGCGTCAATTCGATTTACCTTGCCGTAGATGGTTTTGAGGCGTTCAGCAACCGTTATGTTATTGGTAATTAGTTGAAAGCACGCGAGAGGGTCAGTGGGAGCTGAAATGTCACATTGAGAGTTGGCGTAGATATCGCCGGCCGGGTGGTATGCGGCTCGGTAAGAGTTATAGTCTAGGAGACCCAGTAGGCGACCTAATTAAAAGGTTAGAGGTTGGTATTATATAATTTACGCGAAAATAATGATTGTTTGTGTGACAAGACGCGTAATATCTAATTCACCTCTCCCGATATCAACGGAAATCATATCAGTTACTCCCGGAATATTCCGCAACGAGCTCGACACCATCAAATCAAACTCCGCCGCTGTCCCCCTCAACATGCTCAATATAACATTATCCACACCATCCCCATGCGTTCCTGATGCCAAGGACAACATCAAGATAGGCGTATAATCCAATTGTTTTTTCGTATAATTCTGTGGGTTACCACTTTGAGGAAATCCAATAGTCTTGCCCACGAAATAGAACCTGTTTGGGTGTGAGTCGGGAAATTGAAAATCTGGATGTATCATGATTGGCTTCCCAGTGCATCCATCAATCAAGTCATACGGTCGCACGTTCGAATGGCCGTATCGGAACGCAGCACCTGCAAAATGCGTTGATGTGTCAATGTACACTGTTTCATCGTATCCAGTGTATGGTGGCATTTTAAATCCTAAGACAGCAGGTAAGTATTCATCAAATACGATATGTTGATATTCTGCGATGACAATACGTCTTGCTTGTTGAAATAAATTTTCCTTGTTGTTTTTTAGTTCCGGTCGATTTTTCAATTGATTTACCCAGTAATTGTGTTCGCGAATCCAGATAGTGTGAATCAAGCATAGTTGAATATTCTCAGAACAACGCAAGTCACCGCTGACCAATGCTTCGTTACCATTAATAGCGGGCGGTGTCAAGTCGGCTACCAAACTGGTTTCATTGAAACTCGGGGGAACTTGACGGACGGTGACATTTTTAAGCCCTTTATTGTAAGCACCGCCGTTCCCTGGGCGGTCTATGAGCAGGAGATAGGGGCCATCACGAAGTTTTGAATTCGTGTCATCGTCATCACCGTAGATGTTGGATAGGTCGAGATACGAGTTTGCTTTGTTGACGGGGTATAAGGTGCCGTTAAGCACTCGACCTAAGGAAAGGGACAGTGTCATGTCTTAAAAAGAGATTTGGTTAGATAAGGAAATGCTATCAGAAAGATAGGAATTGATTCATATTACATTATAATAACATGTTTTACTCACATGGATTCTTTGTTGGGTTAAATAAATTATTCGCGAAAACTGTGTCATTGGTTACATTGCCTATAACAATTCCCGGTAATCCATCTGATAGAGCCGCATTTTCAAGGTCGTGATTAATAAATTGACCAAAGAACTAGAAAAAAAACACCGATAACGATTGTGGTGAGGTGATGTTCTCTATTACCGTGAATTCACGCTATTGATATGAAAAGACACATACGATTTCAAATATAGACTTTCTGGTGCTTGACAAAATATCATCGGTCAACGGTGAACCGGAAAACACAGGTTCCTGACCACTATCGGACAGTGTGTTGGATATGAACCTAGCATCGACCTTTGACAACGGCTCACCAGAAAAACTATCCCCATACATAGCTGGAAAATATCCACGGTCATAAACGCGATTTTTGGTGCCCCAGTTTGAATGCTTTAGATTATTACAAGAACCATCGAAGGTTCGTATGGTTAAATCCGTGCCATTACAAGTCCTAAGGCTTACTACAGGCGGTATAACAGTTGATTGTGTACCAGAACCGGGGTCATCACTAGGCGAGTATTGAGAGTTCACGAAGGGCCGTGTGAGGATAAAGAAGGCATAGAAGCACGAGAGTAAGTGGAATAGATTTGCGATTACCATAATCCTACTCAGGGATGATACTGTATTTTGGTTCGGCGATGAGATTAGAAAGTCTAATATCTTGTTCTACTATACTATTAACAAACAAACCAAAAAAAAAAAAAAAATTCTATGCATCTAAAATAACAGGTCGAAAATGTTAAAGAAAATTATTGCTACTGAAAAAAGGAAGGTCATGCCGACGAGTTAATTACATACTAAAAATACACAATTTCCCCTCGAAATTTGTTGTCGCAGAGTTCGTGTAAATTCGCTTGATATCATACGTATCCATTTGAGGGTTAGTTAGGATTAAAATTTGGCTAGTATAATAAACAAGGTCGACGTTAGATCCCTAGTCGGGAAGTTTAATTAATGGATGGGATTGGTCAAAGTTTTAATTTTACCTTGATTTTTTTTTGATATTAGATCATTAGGGAAGTATTTTCAATATGCTGTATATTATCCTGTCGTATCTATGCTAACTCGATTCATTTTTGTCTCATTCCAGATTTTTCATTCTCGGAAAAAGAGGTCTAACCGCATACAGTCAATACTCTGTTGACTGGGTGGTACTTCATTACGTATAATGAATTTTAAAAAGATTCTGATTCTGAATTGCGATTCTGATTACGAAATTATGATATAAATAACAGTTCCATTCTTCATTTGTCGTTATTTTATTCAAAAAAAATATTTATTTGCCCATACATATATTAAGTTAGAGCAAATTTTTAAAAATGCACAAAAAGTCAAATATACAAAAAAATTTTTACGACGCCCTCAATCTTTAGAAGAAGCGATTATTGGATATCCAAGATCTAAAAAGAATAAAGAAAAAAAAATTTTCAATAAAAACAATGTCACCATTTAAAAATACACGTGTAATTTTTTACCTGGTCCCTCGTTAATTGGCACAATCCCGGTAGGATTGATATTTCTATGACTTTGGTAATAATGATTTTTGATATGATACATATCTACAGTATCCGAAACTGGGAGAAGACGAAATTATTTTAAAAAGGATCCTTCAAACTGTCATTTAAAAGAATCTTTCTCTTACGTTTCGGCATTTGGTAGATCCTTCTCGCCCAGCGCAAAATATTGGGATAATTGTGCTCGATGGATTTCAAGTTACACTTGAAATGCCCATGATAGACAGGGTCGAACCTATCACGCTCAAATTTTATTGTTATGTGGGTGAGATGCAAAGATAGTTAGATAGATGTATACTGCATACCTGACAATGGTGACCCAGAGTCTAATGTCTGCTTCGGTGAAGGTGTTTCTCACGAGAAATTCATTTTTAGAAAGGATTTCTTCCAATCGATCCAACGATTTAAATACTGGAGTGATATTGTTATCATCTGCTCGCGGTAAAAAAATAATCGTTCAATTCAAAGAACGTGAACGAGCTTCTTTCTTCTGCATGGATTGAAGTTTTCGCACTCACATGCTTGTTGGGTGGTCGCAAACCCGCATTTATAGACACCGTTGTTCACTGTGTCGTAGACCCATTCATTGGTCTCATCAATTTCCGGGCGTAAATGTTCCGGATAATAATTGATGCCCTTGGTTTCGGGAGTAAGGTCGTCAAACACATCATTAAACATGCGGATTATGTCACTGGATTCATTGCTGACTATATAAGAAACAATATTTCTTTTTAATATCAATTAATGTATATGACCTTCACAAAACAGTCTTACCGATCGTTTTAAGTTTCTTGTCCCATAGTACGGGAACTGTGAATCTGTGGGCACCAGTAAACGGATGAGAAAAGATGCAAAAATAGGATAACACACCACTTTCAAACAATACCGACCTTCCTTGATAATCGGGATTTGCCTTGTAATACAATTCACTCAAGTACCGGGCATTATTGATCGTGTCCGGAATGGCTCCACGAGTTTCTTCGGGTGTGCTGAATTTCCATCCTTTTTCGCCCAACAGGTAGTCAACAACGCTTAACCCAATTATATCTTCGAGTCCTTTTAACACGCGAGAAATCATCGCTCGATGAGACTGAGGTGAATTGAGGAATTGTTATAAAGAGATGGCTTTGTTCTTTCTGATCATCTTTTGAAAGTAAAAAGATAAGGATTCATACCCAAGGACAAGCTGAACTAACATACAGATGATAGCGATCCCTAATGTCACGAAGAATAGTTAAGTCAATGCAAATTTACCACGTGCTAGAAAGAAAGAGGATGGGAACACACTTTTCGGCTGCGAAAGTCGAACCCGGATCCTTGCTGATAAAATTACGGAAGCTTGAAGGTTTCCTGCGAAATTCTCCGTCTTTCGAAGCCCATTTCAAAATCTCGGGTAAATCTTGAGCAGTTGACATTTTACGTACATACACAAATTTCGAATTGTGACCTTTTAAAAATTTTAAAGACTGACAAATCTTATACATAAGGATTTTTTTCCTTCATCATTACGTGTTATGTACTTATGCATACTGTATTACCTTATCTCACCTTTACTCAGCCAACAACCGGAATCATGTGAATAAATAAATAAATAAATAAATAAAGGCATAAAGATCGCATTTGATGCCATGAATCAACGGATCCTCGGATCAATGCCAGGCTGGTTTTTTCTCACTTTGCGGCTTGGATATGGGCATGTACTATAAAAGAAATAATTTAAATTGCTAGTTGTACAAAAACGGAGTGTGTGACTTTGCTTGACCATATACGTATATAAGCCCTTAAGAAATTGATCAACGTGGGTATGTTGTGCATGAGCAACATTGGTTTTCTATTCAATGCAGGAAAAGAATCATATTCATTCATTTCTTTTATCTCTTTAATATTTCTCACACCATTCATTTATCTCATTTATAAATAGTATATATATATAAAATACATTCATTTAACAAAAAAATGTCTGATTCCCAAAGCATCGAAGAGAGAGCTGTGCTGTTTAGTTCCTCGAAGGAAAGTCTGGACGTTCCCGATGTCGAGCGCAACGAATCATTCGAGCTAGATAGTATAGGCGAAGATGATCAACGAACCTCATTTATCCAGTCAAATGAACGACCAAGTGACATATTCGATTTTGACGAGCATCTTATACCGTTATCACTAACAGAAACACAAAGGCGTCCAACCAATCTAGAAAAGAAGATCACGTTCTTGAATGGGCTTACTTTGGTGGTGGGCACAATGGTTGGATCCGGAATTTTTGCTTCACCGGGTCCGGTGGTGAAGCATGCAGGGTCAGTGGGAATGTCCCTGGTGGTATGGCTTGTTTGTGGATTACTGGCATGTACAGGAGCGCTTACATATGCAGAATTAGGATCTGAAATTCCGATATCAGGTGGAGAGCATGCTTATTTATCCCATGCTTATGGCAGTTTGCCGGCATTTTTATTCAGTTGGACTGCTATAACGTGCTTGAAAGTAAGATGTCGTTCTAACCTCTTAACCGTGAATTTCCGGATATTTGTTTGTTTATTAACAAATAAATCATTGACATGCTAGCCAGGAGGAAATGCGATTATAGCCGTGATATTTGCAGAGTACTTGAACCGTATAATTTATCACACCGCTTTTGACGACGCTGTAGAACATCCTGCTTCCACTACACACAAGTTATTAAATAAACTTGTTGCGATATTATGCGTGATCGTGATATCCCTGATCAATACCTATAGCGTTCGTCTTACCACGAGGACACAAGATATATTTACTGCCATTAAGATGACCACTCTGGTGGTTATAGCAATTATAGGTTTCGTGGTGTTGGGTAGAGGTGGAATGACCAAAAACTTTGATGGGGATTTATTCGATGGCACTTCAACTAGGCTGAGCGATTACACTTTGGCGTTTTATTCGGGTTAGTTGGTTTTGTGTGATTCGCGATCACATGGGATATCATGCACAAATTTTAATTATTTTGTTTTTTAAATTATGTAGGGCTTTGGGCATATGATGGATGGTGGGTTTATCAGATACCATTGAATTTTTCTATATTTTTATGATGCAAATTCCTACATGTTGATGTGATTACTTTCCGTACAGGAACAATGTAAATTTTATTGCTGGAGAGATGAAAAATCCTGCACGAGATCTTCCACGCGTTATCATGGTTGGGTTACCCTTGGTCATATTATTCTATCTATTATCAAATATTGCATACTACGCAGTTTTGCCATCTTCGCTGGTGGTCAAAACAAACACAATAGCTTTGGTAGGTTGCAAAAGAAAAAAAAAATTGTTTTTTTAATGAAGCATCTTATTGTCGATAACAATGTGCCGTTTCTTTAAACAAGGATTTCGGAAGGGCAATTTTCGGGCCAGTAGGAGGTATACTTTTTGCCCTTTGTGTAGCAGCCAGCTGCTTTGGTGCTGCTAATGGAGGTATATTCACTGGATCTAGGTTAATATATGTTGCTGGCCGAGAAGGATATTTGCCCGCCATGTTTGGAAAAGTACATGGGACATGGAACACACCGACGGCCGCTTTGATTCTGCAGGCTGCCTTGACAATCGTGATGATCATCCCAGGAAGCTTCTCCACATTACTGAATTTTGTTTCTGTTGCCGGTTGGGTTTTCTATTTACTTACATCATTCAGCTTGTTGGTGCTACGTTGGAGGGAACCAAATATTGAAAGGTTGAAATTTCATTTTCCTACCACCAACCATTTATTTATAAACTGTTAATTTTAACATACTGAACTTTACTTTAATGACTCACAGGCCATATCGAGTATGGCTTAGTACACCGATTATATTTTGCTGTGTGGCAGTATTTCTGGTGGTAATGCCATTCACGAGGGTTCCATTGGAGTCTCTTGCGGCCTTGGGATTTATACTTACTGGCGTGCCGTTTTGGTATATGAGAGTTAAATATAAAGAATCATTTACATCCGAAGGTATAGTGATATTCCATGTTCATAACTTCACTTATTTGTTCACATTCTGTTTACCCGTTCATTTTTGTTTTTCTTCGAAATCTTCTTTCAACAGCAATCAAAAGCTATATTGCAGACATCAATACAAAAATAAAAACATGGAGGCTCAATCAGGAATATCATAAGCAAGAGTCAGCGGAAATGACTTAACAAATTGTATGCATAAACCCACATCTTCCCGGACAACATAACAAAGAAAATCGCATATCTAGACACGAGAATCTTACACACCTCTCGCAGAGTGTAAGAAATTTACCAAGAACAACGAGTACCCATTGACATTATTTACCAGTTAGATATGTTAACACCAACCATACTATAGAATTTTAGATGAGCTTTTTAGCTCTAAATAATTAACATTCCCTTTTGTTTTCTAAGAAAATTCTTTTAATAGACATGCTGTATCTATTTCCCTCCTTCTTAAAACCTTCGTTGTTTATGTACTATATACTATATTTGAACAATTTTTTCAAGAATATACAATGAGGTAATTTTATATTCGAAAATATTGATATTTTTATTGAAGATTCGCGCATCAAAACGGGATACCGCCATCTTTAGTAAAGCCGTGGGTGGTGCAAGATATTAATTTGAATCTGGGGATATTGGAACTTAATGTATAAGCGAATAATACATACTACATATTCTGCAAAGGTAATCGACCAACCAATGTATCACGATAGCAAATTTATTCTACCTATGTAATATAAAACGTTAAAGTCGTCCCTATCATTCGTTAATTAAATTTTTAATTTCATCATATTAGCAAGATAATGTCATTTCTTTAGTGATCTTGGATCATGAATTTGATAAATATTTTTCAAATGCTCTACATCAGATGTTACTGTAAATAATTTATTGTTTCACGCAAATCCAATAATATAATGTACATAATTCCTTACGCGCGAATGCCATTTCTTGGATCGAGATTTTAACCCAACAGTAATTGACCCATTGCGTTATGATTATTCTAAAATGTGAAAACTAGAAAAATAAAAAATACAATGCATGATTATTTGAAATAACAATAAAAGGGGATTTTTTTTAAAAAAATACCCAATACAATACAATTACACTATTTAAGAAACAAGATGTGAGTCACCTATCAAAGACCAAAAATTATAAAATGCAGGTGTTGTGATTTTTAATATTTTAAAATCTTCGGTAGCAAGTTGATTTTTCATAAATGATAAAAATGTTAATATTTTATGACATATTAAGAAATCAAATAAAATTTTAATAAATTTTTAAAATGTGTTAGAGCTCTGTAAAAAAGATAATTTGGTATCTGATAAATGATTCTATGTCCACCATATTGATGTATCATATTTATCTATTCATTTATAGTGTTGTTATTAATTTTTACAAAGAACTTTTTGATTTTTTGATTTTATAAAATTGTTGGATTTATTAAAATATTTAAGGAGGCATGTGCTTTGGCTTGGTTTGGTTTTGAGTTATTTTTCAGCAAGTTTTTATATATCAAAGTTTTATACCATTTTGTAAAAAATTTTTAATTAGTTTCGTTTGGATTTTCCGTATGTTTCACTTAATAATTTGGTAGAATTTTGCTTTACGTACTGTATCGTAATTTATATACTGTAACCATAACCAGCATTTAAAAATATCTATACTTGCAATCCATCAGTAGTAAGGATTAATAATCCCTGTGCTTTGTTGGTTCTTCCTAATGACAAATATGATAATAATATACAGTATATAGTATTTTTCACATTCATTATTATCAGAATTATACACATTCAGTCAAGTATAACACATGTCTGAATTATGAACACGAGATCCATTTAGTTCTCTATTTATCAGACGTGATAGCCTTTTTTAGTATCTTTAAATATTTTAATTTCGAATGATAGGTACACGACGCGATAACGCGTTACGTAATTGCTGCACATTTTGGTATGACGTAATGAGAGTGGACAAATAGCATTTTTAAGAAAACCAGACTTGAACAAACTTGTAGTTGAAGAAACAATTGTAACTCTAAAGAACGTATGGAGATTATCATGTGTATGAACGACTAGCCAAGTCTTAAAGGTCCCCTAGAGGGAACCTATCCAGGTTTTTTGTTTATCGTCACGCGAAGAGTTGACTCAGGTTAGCGACAGACACGCCGGTGATGACAAAGCCGCCGAAACTTTCAGTCTTTCGTGATACAATTCTCTCCCATATCTTCATATTATATCGTAAGTACGGTATTCCGATTTCTATCATCAATTGATCCAAATAACATTGGAATGATTTCTCATCGTCTTTACAGTTTCGATTCCATCTGAGGTATCATAAATCATATTTTATATCATTAAAATTATTCGATATTTTGACCATGACATTTTCTGTATATTTTATTTCATTATTTATACCCAATGCTCATTTTTGTTTCGCAAACTTAACCAACCCAACTAACAGTGCCAAGTCAGTTTCAGACTACTCCAAATAATTAGCCTGATATTTTCTTGCTATGCTTTATGATGAATCATTCCTTCATTTTAGCGAATGATCATCCAATATTTCAGGGACAAAGTCATCAACTTATTTTACTTGAATTTCATACTCACGTTAACAACATAACAACATGGCATGCATGTTCAGTTTTGGGTTCTAGACATAAAACCGAACACTGGTTTAACGCTTTTAAAGAAAAAATCATTTATTCATTGTCACTTATGCATTACAGTGTATTAATTCTATTATATATAATAGCTCGTTTCTTTCTTTAATAACTCAAATAATAAATGAACTTCGAGTTCATATGAAAAGTCTTTGAAAATTGTTATCGTTACCAAAAGCATGCTTACATAATGATTGCCCTGAAATAGGATAAAAATTTACATATACTGTATAAAAATAACCTTATTAAGAAAAAACGCGACATTCCACGGTACTCCGGATCGCAAGGTCCGATTGGGTGAATTATCAATAAAAGTTCACCTTGCACAATACAGTAATCATGTTTCTGACTCTCCCCGACATGATAAACTTTTCACGAAGAAATCATCTAAGAATCTTAAATATTATGTCACAACGGAGGTTTTTCATGTTTAACAAGCTTAGAAATTGTGAAAACTCGTTTAGCACAATTCATAGATTTCAAATAACACGGACTTTTTTTTTGAGAAATGATGGGAAGAGATCGATCTTCGAACGAAGTCGCCTAAAAAAAATAGATGATTATCCTTCATTGCATTTAAACTTTCATCCGTCAATAAAGAATAAATCTCGTGTTGGTCCATTTTCCGTGCACCACTCTAATGGGCTTCCGACTTTCATTTCACAAAAAATACAACGTAATTTTCATACTACGAGAAAAGTTCAAGCTGCTCCATTCCCTGCCTTTCTATTGATTTTCAAGTCAGCGAACGCAGCACTAGCGCTGCGCACGCTTAGTAATATATTTTTATCCTTCTTACCTTTCGCTTTGAAAAGGAATCCGAAAACAGGTCGACCACGTCGAGTACTTTTATTTCTTTCCACTGTTCTGCCATTGACAGGTTTTAGCATACTAGTGTTGGTGGGATTAGAAAAAGCACCACATACCAATCGATGGAGATTCCTCTATATGTCGTTAGAAGAAGAGAAGGAAATATGTAACCAGGCATTTTTGATTGAAATCAACAAATATAAAAATAAAATTTTATCGGATAGCAGAATTGAAACTCTTTTTGTTAGGCACGTAATTAATAATTTAATAAATGGATTGAATGATGATTTAATGACTTTGAAAGTCCCTAAGAATGCCGATGCACAAAGTAAGAGTTTAACCGGAGAACAGATTGTCTCGGGTGACTTTGGAAATCGGAATTCTGAAAAGTCGAATAATGAAAAACCAGCGCCGTTCGAGATATTTGTAGTCGAAGATGACACGGTCTTGAACGCTGTTTCGTTTGGAATGTCTAAGAAGATTATTGTGTTCACAGGTAAAGTATTTAGGGTATTGTATTTATAAAGTTACTCCTAATTAACTTGATTATGAACTTATTCATTGCAGGCTGGTTAAATTTAATTGAATATGACGAAGAGTTTCTTTCTGTTACTCTAGCTCACGAGATGGGACACATTATACAACGACATGCTAGCGAAACGTTTGGCTTTAATCAAGTGATGTACATTTTAACAGGCAAGCAATTAACTAGCATTTTTGGGTTTTGATATCACGCGCAAAATTTCCCTGTCTCTTAAACGTTATTCCCATGTGCATTATTTTCGTTTGATTTGTAAATCTTCTATATATAGACACGGCTCGCACTTTACTTTGGCCATTTTTATCGGTTCTTGGGCCATTGATAAATGATTATCTGAATTCGGTCACTCAAGAATTAATCGATTCATACGGATCAGGTAGATATAATCAAAAAGAAGAGAAAGAAGCCGATATTGTAGGATTACAATTAATGGCTCTAGCAGGTTATCACCCAAGGAAAGCAGTAGAATTGTGGGAGTACATCTCACTAATTACCAAAAGAATTAAACAGATAACCGATGAGGAAAATGCTGAATCCCAGCATACTTTATCAAAACCTCCAACTACCGACACGAAAAATCCATCGGATGTTTCCGTTACAACGGCACATCAGGAAACTGAAAATCCACACATAATATTGGAAAATATTTCGGATTTTTTCGCGTCGCATCCAATGGAAACGGTTAGAGCAGAGTATTTGGTTGATTTCTTACCCGATGCTGAGAACATTTATGAGAAAGTGGTTGCTAATGGAGGACGGGCGAAATTGTTTCCTGTATCAGAGTATAAACTCGAAAATCCCATTGAAATGGTTAGACGTACCGAAGAATGGTTGTTCTCTAAGATTTGGAACGGATTCAAATATCTAATCGGTTTATAATCTATATTTATGGAGAAAAGTGCCGAAAAAAAAAAGGCAAGCATTTCCAACTAATAAATCACAATATTATGTGGTAGAAATTATCATCGTATATTCATCATGATTTTGTGTAGTTTTACACTCTTACTCTTAATAAATAGACCGTATATTAACTCTAGTTTCGTACTCTCTGACACTCTTTTCAAAGTCCAGTAATTGCTTATTTACTTAATGCATGTATTCCTTCATGCACTAGTAATATTGAAATTTATAAATTTAGACTTCTAGCAAAAAGATTAAATATGTTTATTGCATTTGATATCAAGGATATCAAAGAGAGTTAGTTGTAAATCAAATCAACTTTTAATTTAAAAGTAAGAGCAAAGGTGATATTGCACTCTTATTTAATAAAGTTATTAAGAATGTAAAGTACCTTCTACAGCCATTGTATAAATACAAAACATTTATCATTTCAGATAACCTTTGATATGACTTATGATTCAATGTGTTTTTTAATAAAGTATAATGATAATTCAATAAGCAGCTGAAACTATTGAATAAAACTTAATAAAAATATTTAATCTTCAATATTTGAAAGATCTTGTAAAATAATAATATGTAATTGGTTAATTATAACATGTAATTAATAAAATCATCTATTTTCATAATAGACTATTTATTGTAAACAATCAAACTTATATATTGTTGATATTTATTAATAAGATCAATATTTTTTTATCACAAAGATAACAACTTTGTTTAAAAATTATACTCATATACCTATATTTAAAAAATTAATGTTTGAAATATAAAATCAATTTATTTTTTTAATAATATTTGTAAAGAAACCAGAGAAAAAAAATAAAATATTATAAATCTTATCTAAAGACATTGTTAAAGGCTATATTATAATTTATAGTTAATATGATTTATTTTATATTTTTATGATTTTATTTATCTTTAAAAAATAAATAGTTTTTTTACAATACTACAGGCAAAATTAAAATTACTAAAACTTATGTATTAATTATATTTATAGATAATTGAAATAATTATTTAATAAAATACTTTTAATTTATCAAATACTTTATCAACATCACCTTGACCAATACCCAAATGGATATTGTCCAAGATGTAAATTCTATATTGAAGACATCCAATATGTTTTCAAATGACTTGAAGCTTCAAAAAAGGCCTACCAGATTATAAACAATATCAATCAAATTCTCTATCTGGAAAACAATTTCAGATCAATTTATCATATATGGCAAGTTATAAAATTGTCATGTGATATGACTGATAGAATCTTCTCTGCAGCAAACATCACCAGCTAGGTCAAAGCATCAATAGAATTCTTAATGCAATTGTATAACTCAATTTGAAAATCACAATATAATATTGCCAATACTTCACTTCTTATTGGTATTAAATATAAACCAAGTGAACTACTGAATACTATCAATTTAACCAAATTAAAAAGAAACTATACAGCCTTTATAAGAAATTCTCACTTTAATATTATCCAAAATGAAATCATTATCAATTTATTAACAATAGTTACTAATTCTTTTATTCAATTTAATTATAACTCTGTCAAATGTATTCAAAATTTAATATTATATCTTCCAAATATTATTTTTCTTAATACTAAGTAGGTATTTATAGCTGCTTGATATCATATGGTAAGATATATTGTTTTAAACTTTTTTTTTAATATTAGTTATTACTATACATGTTGCTGAAATTCGTAGATCCTTGACGCAATTGACGCAATTATTTGATGCAATTAATTGAGTCACTA
>CAJVPV010000438.1:0-22061 GCA_910591835.1 Acaulospora morrowiae | reverse complement strand
AATCAAAAGAATTATCTGAAGCACAACCAGATTTATTGAACAAAATCATTGTATATTTCAATTCACAACAAATCGTTCAAACAAATATACTAAAGTCTCAAGACCTTACTTTAATTCTGAAAGGGCATTAACCATCCAGCATTAACGCCAATCCAATCTACATTAAGTGTAAGGAGGATCACTTTAGTTAGCATTGTAGATAGGTTAACATTAATTTATAGATATTATGTGAAGATGTTTGATATAACTCATGTATCATATATATATAATTTAATAAAGACTTACATCTAATGCCCTTTTACGTTCAAAAAAAAAAAAATTATTAAATACTTTAAAAATTTTTTAAAAAATTTTATATTTTTGTAGCAAGAAAAAAACTTAATAAAAATTATAAACTTTATCAATATTATTACAATATAAAAATATTAAAATAATATAATTACAAAATAAGTATCTTTATTGAATAATTCTTATTCAATTAAAATATGTAATATATATTTTTATTTCCATAAATATAAAAATCATTTATTTATAATTAAAGTTAAACAAAGCTATCAAATTAAAAGTAAAAGTAAAATAAATTACTTTTAATAAAATATTATATTTTAAAATAGATTTTGATATAATAAAACTTTAAAATAAATAAGATATAATAATAATTAAATTATTAATTATAAAAATTGTTAATTAAATAACTTTTAAATAACAATTTAAGAAATTAAATCAATTTAAATTTTATATATTATTTGGTTTTGTTTAATTTGTTATTTTTATTATTTTAAAAAATTTTAACTATTATTAATTACAAATATTATTAAAAAATATAAAATTAATACTTGTTTAACTTCTTGCTTTTTTAGTATAAAAAATCATAAATATTTATTTAACTATAATAAATTATTCTTTATTTTTATATTATTATTAATAATTTACTTTCAATTAATTATTTAAGCTACCTTTATTATTCTTCAATCCTTTAATAATATAACAATTACTATTTATTCTAACATAATAGATTTCTAATATTTTATCTTACTTATAATCTATACTAACAATTTTAATTTATAAGCTAATTTTTTACTAATTTTATTTCAAATTATTATTGCAATGTTATAGAACTTTCAAATAATCTGTAAAGTTTCTTCAATATTAGATCTTTATATTTCTGAATACATTAATAAACAAGTTAATGATTTTTTCTTCAGATATATTATTACAATTAGTTTTGCTATCAAGTTAAATTAATTTTGTGAAACTTAAAAAAAATAATAATTACTACAAAAGTTCAAAACAACATAACAGTAAACACTTTACCACTTACCTTACAATTAATATTCTTTATTTTCTTGCTATTAATTAATCACTTTAACACAACCAGTATAACCTATTAAATCAAATTTGTTAATATTTACACTAACCTGCTTGACCTGATATTAAGTAAATCTGCCATTTACAAACTCAACTCTCTTGAACATTTTGACAACATTATTCGAGCAAATGAAAAACAAGAAGAACAGATCCAGATTATAAAGCAAGTTCATCTTAATATTAAAAAACAGATAAAACAAATAAAATAGATAAAATCAATAATAAATAAACAAATTATTGTTTAATGATGAATTTAGCTTTTGTAATAATTACACAGTATAATACAAAATCAGATTTTTTATCTATGACAGAATAACTGAATTTGTTTTGATGATTTTTTTTAAGATTATATTCATATTACAATCAATCTTTTTTATATTAATATTAAATAAACGGAATTATCTCTTGTATATACAAAATACATTTGAGTAATATTTAGTTGATTTGAAAATTTTAATATCATTAGTATATAGAAATTTGCCTAATTTACTCAAGTTCCCAAAGTCAGGCCAAAACCCGATCCTTCATTAAGTATTTTAGCAAGATATTTCTGCACCATTCGCGTCCTGATCCATTTCCACCTTGCATTATTCACATTTAAATGTTTTTTGATTCGCCAGGATCTTTTTTACGAATCCATAATTCCCACATGTCTTTGATTTATACTCTTTGGTAAATTCAATGATCTTGTAATCTCTGAACTCCCTCGATTTATTATGTAAGAATATTCGAAACCTGAAATGCAACTAAGTTAGCATCGCACAAACAGTCCTTGACCAAATCTTTTACTTGTTCTTCAAAACCATCCTCGAAGACTCAAACTTACATAAGAATGATCTCGTAATTTTGACATAACCAATAGGCCAGCTGATGATGGCACTCACCAATTAAATTATCAATTCATTATATAATTCGTAGCATCTTTTTTTCAATCGAAATCTCTTCCTTTTGTTTGTTCTTCCAAAGCAAGATTTTTGTCGCTCTGGAATTTGTCATATTTTTTAGATAAATTAAACATTTTATTAAAATTACCATTGCCTCACTCGATTAATTGAGCGTCAAGGTCATAACCGGTCATAAACGTACGAACACCTGGATTACCTTTCATCTTGGTTATCGGAAACACAAGTAAAAATGTCCCAGATGATTCACAGATATGGTAACCGTATTGTTAATATCTAGTGATCATTCTAAGGCAATAATATTCTTTAGGAACGTATATTTCCCTCCATTTCTATTCCGATCCCTTCCCTAGCAAGAATCGAGATGGTTTGTGTTTGATTCTTCTTTGATCGGTACTTCGTTTGAAAATTATTTCTATGCAACCTCTTGTTTGTTTTGTATCAATTATCGAATCATGTACAAACGTGCTTCCCTAGGGATCTCGTTCATACAGAGGAATTCTTCAGTTATAAAGCATCCATCGTTCAGTTAGTGCTTTCGTATAACGCTTATGTCGATAATTCCATTATCCTGCACTATCTTAAGAACCTAGTTATACGTCTGTTTCACAGTTCATATCCGTTTTCTTAACTTTTCTCTTCAGGTGTTAGGTAAATATGTATCTTTCGTATTTTCAATTTCTCTTTTTTGTTTTCGGTTCTCGTCTGATCCGAGTCCATTGTGTCTTGTCGAAGAGATTGTAATGATAGATAATAGGTTCTTGGCAAGCTCACCAGATTTGATGCCATTAACGGTGACATCCGAACCAAGTACCGTAATTCTTGTATTGCTCTTGCCAAGAATCCATTGTATGCAAATCTGCAGGGTCGATCCTTCCAGATAACCATAACCTTTTCGATATATCTTATCAGAGTTGTTCCGAGGCCTGACCCGATGCCCGCCTTTCTGTTTGAGGTACTCGCATTGCTGTCAAGATCATCTTGCTGTTTCTCTGAGCTAACTCTTGCATAATGGATCTTCTTCTAATAAAATTGATCTCTTGTGCCTCACGATACTTTGTTGTTGACATTATCTTGCTCAAAATGCAAAAAGAATATTGAATCAGCAACAATTTTGTAATAATGATAATTTAACACTGGTTGCCATCAGTAATAGGTAATTTAAATAACTACTATTATCAATAATAACATTCAGTAAAATAAATAACAAAATAATAGATTAATTATTAATATTGTATGTTTACATACCGTGATATTTATTGTTTTGTATACGATATGTATATATACTGTATATAATATGTTTAATTTAAACTATACTGTGTTTTTTTTTTTTTTTTACAATTATTATTAATAAATGACAAGGACTTGAAGTCGCAAAACCAACTGATGAATAGCTTCTTTGTCAATGAGACTGGTGGAAAAAGAACCATAACTTTCCTAATAACAAAATAACATGCACATATTTGATCTTGGAAAAAAGAAATACTTGTTTACTTTGTATGTACTTCTCCATGTGTAGGTTGTCGGAAACATGTCTCCTACATTTTTTAAAGTTCGTGACAATATAACCATCTAATGAATCAACACAAGGCTTAAAAAGTGCCTCGAACTATTATGTGATAACCAAGAAATTAAAGAGAACAGTGATCTTAAATCACTCAACAGAATATTTATCACAAAATAGTCGCGAAAAAAATCGCTTCTTGCTGATATGCAAAGTTCATAAAGCCCTCCCTCCAATATAACTATATCAAAACTGCGATTTGGAAAAAATAACTTTGGGATATAGACAGAAGGGTTTTTGATCGAATTGCGTCTGAGAAACATTTCAATATGTCGAATGATCGAAATGCGAAAACGTCCTCATCGGTGATCCCTTAAAGTTGCAGCGAGATAGTAAGATAGGAAAGTAATTGATTAGAGCATAAATATAAAAAGTTACCTAATTAGCCATTTCGAGCAACCATACAAGACAACAACGGAGAGGCAGACCAGTGTTATTTTCTGTGTTTTACTTAAGTTAAATAGATGCCTCTGTTGTTGTGAATTTGAGAATCGCACAGTCTTCCTTCCTGCAAACGGAAGGGATAAGATTTTTTCGGCTTCAGTGTAATCGATAGGTTGACCATTTTCGATAGTAAGCCATTGATTTTTGTATGTGTTTGTGCAACAACTAACAACGTAAAACAATAAGTAATATAGTATATGATAATTTAAATATTTTGACGGACAATTACTTCTCATATAACGAAATCTGAGCGTATTTCTGCAACGGATCAGGTAGATATTTCTTGTAGAGATTCATTGTTTGAAACACTAAATCATCAATATCGATATGTTGTGGGAATTTGGAAAGTAAAGAATGTACAGTAGAAAATTCACATTCTTGCGATAAGAGTTCTCCACGACGCATCAATATAACCTTTTTTTATAAAAACAAAAATGGTCAGGTCAATCAACATAAATATGTGTGAACAATCGACTAAAGGACACGTACCGTCGCCGCCATATAAACAGGCATCAATGGGTCCGAAGCAATAAATAAATCAAAAAGTCGCGTCACACTCGAAATATTTTGGATGTCGTGACTACACCAGGTGATATACCAACTTATACAAAAGTGACTCATCACACCCGAGCTACAAGTATTGAAGGAAAAAAAAAAGTCATCATGAATAACAAGGAAAAAAAAATCAACAGGTAAAAATAGAATAAGGGTCTGTTACGTTTCAATAAATTTGGAAACTTCATGATCTTCGAGACGGACAAGATCAAAAACAAGTGATAATTGATCCAATACAAGGTCTAGTGATGGCATCATGGCATCTGTATGTATAAAGTCAAGGAAATGTTTACGTCAAAGAAGCTGCAATAAGTACATATATGCTTTTTTTAAAAAAAGGATATCGTAAAAAGAACATGGCAATATTTTCGCCTGTCCTAATCGCCTGCTCTTTGCCTAACACCAGGAGCAAAACTGTACAAATATCGTGAAATCCCTGGTAAATTAAGCTAGATATAAGGAATGCATTCCGGAAGCATTCAGGAAACAATTAACGTCAGCATCTTAATAATTGCCTGATAATAGGATAGTTTCGGATGTCTTCGTAAAATTTCGACTATAACATCCCTGAGATCATCACGATACCTCTTGCGCTGAGATTGAGTTACCACTATTAAGATAAGTTGAATGTGTACAGATTATGAATTAACGCACTTGCGAATAACAAATGTACACGATATTTGTTATTTACCCTTTGGGAAATTTACAAGTGATCGTTCAACGTCCAATTCCACTTGATATTCGTCTTTGTGAATGGTGACTGGAAATTCAAAGTTTTCATTGTGAATCTGGATTTTCTCCCGAAATGTTGATCACACTTACCTTGACTTTCACCGGAACCAGGTTTCTTGCCTTCACTGGTTTCAATATTCAAGAGTTTCGGCCTACGCAAGACGAGAACGTTCGTTAAGATGGTGAGTTCTATGTTTCAGCTTAAGTCGCTTTTAATTGCTCCTCCAGAACTTTACCAGGCGCGACGTCGTATCCCGTCGTTAACGAGACCAGTTTTCGTTTTCGCCAATTGACGAATTTCCGAGATATTATTCGTTTCGATGGCTTCGTTTATTTTTCGGATTCGTTTTCGCAATACATCATTTTTGTTCTTTTTAGCAAATGAATTAACACCTCTATGCCGCAACGAAACCTTATGACTTTTGGTCATTGATAGTGGAAAAGATCTGAAACTTTCGCAGGAAGTTTAATGAGAGACTACGTGTACGTATGTACTGTACATTATTATATACAGTAAGTACAAATGTGCTTTCAAAGATCCCCGATTTGTGTTACATAAACCAATCTACTGTTGTAACGTAAGATCATTATCATGTAAACTAATACACTACGTATAACCAATAACAAATGATATAGTTTATATAGTTTAGAATTAGTTTTTCGGTGAACATCACGATACTTATCACGCACTTATGCTTAAGTGACGTTATTTTCATGATCTACTCGTAAAACTTACTTCATTGTGTGCGTGTTCAATGTAAATATTTTTTTTGAACTAGAACTTCTCTTTCCCAATCAAGCGCTATTGAATCAATGGAACCACAATTAGAAACAAGAACAATACCCTGAAGATGTAATCATCATAATGTAATGCACCTTACGAACTCACACTTGCTGAGAAAATCAGGTGAAAGTTTTTAAAAAGATCAATTGCAGAACCAGTTTACGTAATAACTAGTGAAATCAGGTTTGAGCTCAACTAATTCTTGGCTGTGCATGCAATGAAATTCTCAGGATTCCAAAAATCAAAAGAAAACCTATTCGAATACTCGAATACATTATACCCATCGAATCATAATTTTATTAATACGTGATCATCTATTTTTATTTTATGGCGTGAGAGTTCGATCCTCATAACAAGTGATAATCTTGCATCGCAAATCCTTAAGACCCAATTACCTTCATTGCACTCTACATATTCTCGGTGTAATCGTTTTTCTAACCTAAATTATTACGTATTTGTATTGAATTTACACAAACCATACCTCTTTAATGTTGAGTAACGCGTATGCAATACGGATCGCATTCCCATTTGCTTATAAAAATATACCTGCAGAGACAGATCTACTGTGGTCACAAAAAATTTTTGGAACACACTGCACATACGTACACATTTAAATTGATGGTCAATCTGCCATAGGAACTTGACAAATATTTTCTTTTTTTTTCTTGTACGCCTGAAATTTTGGTATACCATTTCAAAATGTCAAGCCGAAAATCAAAATCCAAGAAGTCGGAATCCCCGTCTCTTCCAATTGAGACAATTGAAGAAATCTTCAAGTACATCACGAATCAATCGACCCTTTATTCATGTCTCTTCGTCAATCGCCTGTGGTGTCGTAAGATAGTTCCCATCCTTTGGGCTCGTCCGTCGCCTCTCTTGTACAAAGAACGTTCCGCCAAGAGCCTGATTGAATCTTACGTCAGCTGTTTCGATCACGAGGAAAGGGCGATCCTATTTGCCGACGACGAATTAACCAGCATGGTTGACGACGATTTGCTACACCTACCGAGTCCATTGTTTGAGTACGCCGCTTTCCTAAAGGAATTAAATTATCCCATGCTGAGGATGGCCGTGAGAAGATGTTACCGAAAGTTAGGGAATGAAGAATTTAGCAAAAAGATTAAGCCAAGCAAACCCGCGTTGAATCCGAACAGGCAAAATACCGTGATGAAGGCTTTGTGCAGATTGTTTATGAGAAGCGCAACTTTAGATTGTGTGGTATTGGATTCCGAAGAAGATATCCCAAGTGTGGCGATGTTTACCAGAGGTCAGTTAGCTCCTCTCGTGAATGTCACTAAACTTGTACTCCAGATAACCAACAATGCACCAAACATCTTGGGCCTCATAAGGAAACTCCCGGCCATCTGCACCGGTATAAAAAATTTGACCATAGAATTTTCTGTGGATAATCCGAATGAAGCAGAAAGTTTGGCCACCATAATTTATGCACAACAAAATCTGATGAATGTCGAATTAAAAGGCACTTCTCCAAAAATTGTTCCCATCATGGAGGCGTTGGGAAGTCAATCAAGAACATTGACGTCTGTGAAATTTGAAAAGATTGATTATCAATGGGCGTCGCTTGAAGTATTAGGAAGGTGTACAAATTTGCGTAATGTGGACTTCGTCTCTGATGATTTGAACTCCAGAGTGAATGAGGAATATACAGTGGACCAGCCAAAGCAGCAGTCTGGAGTAAATGGTGCCGCATTCACCCTGCGGTCCCTCAAACTACAAAATCAAGCTCCATCTTTCTCGGCTGCGGTCGTCAAGATGGGTGGAAGCAGTCTTAAAAAACTTACGCTTGACAAAATATCTACGGAGATTGTGCAAACGATCTTAAGATCGGCTACCCGCATCACGCATCTTTACCTTGACATCACCTCCTCGCAAAACCTGAATTTTGAGAATCATTGTTCACTCATTGGCGGTCTGAAGCTAACCTTCCTTCGACTGACCTCATCCAATAGCTCCAAAGAGATCGATACTCTATTAACACTGCTTATCAATAAAATGCCAACTACCTTAAGATCTCTAGAATTAGAGCAAGAATTCTCTTTACCACCGTTAGGTGCTTTCTTGGAAAAATGCGACGCACCGTTGAAGGAATTAACATTATTCCCAAACACTGCCATTGATACTGAGTACCTAACTACTGTTATGAATTATACCAAAGAAAAGAAGAGCCTGAAGATTTTGAACTTAAATCTGTCATGGGAATCGGGATTGGTGAATGGAAGGTTCACCAGGAAGATGACAGATGAGTTGCAACAATGCATCTTCACGGTTCATCTAGATAAACTTCGGAACATCGACTGATTTTATTTAATAAGGCAGGTTAAAATTTACCTATACCTTTTAATACCTGTGACATTTACACGCTTATTTATTACAATTATCAGTTCTTATCCATTCTATCCCATTCTATTTAAATCAAATGCATTAATATGGTTTTTCTTCATGATGTGAGTTTATCAGATACGGTAGAATTGATATCTACGGACGTTCATATATTCTCATATTCACGTGTTCGCGAATATATTTAAGTTGGAAGTTCCTTATCAATATCCTCTCGTCGTGAGACCTGTCATTCGATTTCTTTTTTAAATTATTCTGACTTAACAAGCAAAGTTTGAAACCTTTTTTTTTTTTTTGTAAATATTTTCATTGAAATTTTCCCGACTCTTATTTTATACATAAAAACTTTCACGATTTATCATTTTTCTTTTAAAAATCTCAATTTCATATATGCCAACAAAGATGAACGTGAATGTTATCAACAGTTAGTTCACACTCGGGGCAAAGTTCATGAACAAGAAATCATAAATCTATCATTTCTAAATTGAAGGTCAGAGCGTGTGCAGGGTTATATCAAAAATAAACGAAATTTACTGCAGCATGATAAAACCATAGTGTATAAAGTTTTAATCATTCAATCAACCTATTCTTACAAGAAACCATCATAGAATATTTTAACATAGACTATTTTATTTATTAAGATTCGCATACAATTAGAAATTATTTATAATATCAAATACATCATTTATCTCATTTATTTATAACATAAACCTTGATTTACAAATACTGTACCTTATCAAATATTGACAATTTGGTCACCTGATGGTCATGATTTGATGACCAAATTAAAGATTCGTAATTTCGTGACAAAATCTTATACTGTATATTGATGGCATTAAAATTGTCAAATCAATAACAACAAATTGTAACAACTTTTGATTACAAAATGGTGATAATGACATGATTATATGATTAATAAAATATAATTATAATAATATAATTTCAAGATAACTTATAATGACATTATTGTAAAATAGTAATAGTTTTATTAATCAAATAATAAAAGAAAGAGTGATAATATAATAATTATTTTATTTATTATAAAGTTTATAACTTCAAAAAATTCAATGATTTTTTTATTAATAATTTCTTATAAAACAAATTATTTTTTTTAAAAAAATATATATTTAACAAATCAAATTAAAAAAGTAACAAAAAAAAATTTTTTTTTAATACGTATTTCTTTTATCAATTTTTTCTTTAATTTATAGTTCCTTAACTGATAATCTTTTAATCATAATAATCTGATAATCTTCTAATTAATATTTAATTAATAATTTTCATATTATACAGTATATATACTGTATATGTAATATAACTTATTTTGTTATTAAAAACTTTATATTTATTTTATTAAAAAAATTTTTTATGATAATTTTTGTTAGAAAAAATATTATTATAAACAAGCTTTAACTTGAAACTTATAAATCTTTAAAATAACAAATATAGTAAAATAAAATTTTTAATTAAAGTCTATTCAAGTTTAAAAATCTTGTGTAAAAATTTAAATATATTTCAACAATTTAAACAATAAGTTATATTTAATTAAAAAAAAAAATTATAAAAAAACATAAGTATTTAAAAAATATAATTATTTTATTAATTCAAATATATACTGTATATATATTTCTTTTTTATAAATTATTAAAATTTTTAAAATAATTATTATATATACTTTTTTTTTATATTATGTTAATTATTTATATTTTAATGGACTGGATGGCAATATTATTTGATATCTATATTTAATCAATGCAACTTTGATTAATAGATCCTAAAAATATATATTTGGTTTTGTGAAGAAAGAAAAGTTGTAATACAGTATATTAATATAGTTTTTATTAAGTTTTTTGTAAATAAGTAATTTGTGTTTTTGTTCAAATTTATAAGCTCTGTCTATTGGGTTGAATTTGAAGTTAAAGTTATTTATAATAATATATAAAATGTTTTTTGATAAATCATCATTGATAAGTATTTGAAAATAAGAGATAATTTTTTTTCTTGTGTTTGTTTTATGAGAAAGATAAACTTGTGTAATATAAATTTTTATTTTGTATTTAAACTAAAAAAAAATTGAAATAATATAGTTTTGTAGAGATGGTTTGAGAAGTTTTTGTTAAGTATTATTATGACTTCTGTTTGACTTTGATCAAAGTTACTTGAGTGTATAATGAAGTTTTGAATAATGTATAGAATTTTTTTTGTGGTTTGGAGTTTTGTTTCTAAGATATTAAAGATATTGTAATTGTTATTTTGATGTATTGAAGAAGACAGTTGAGTTTTGTATGATTATTAAGTTCTCTTATATTGAGAATACCAATTTCCAATAGTTATGACTTTGTGTTGATAAGAGGTTTGCTATGTAATTTTGAAAGATCTTTTTTAATTGAAAAATTTTATAATAGTTTGTTTGTATTAATTATTGTTTGAAAAAGTTAAAGAATTTTTTGAATAGTTCAAAAAGTTCAATTTGGAGAATGTATTTATTGGTAAGTCTTTGGAAGGCAAAGTGTTCTCCAAGTTTGCAAATTTTTGAGATGAAATTAGCATTATTAACTATAGAAATATCCATTCAATTGTGTTTAATTAGATATTTTTTTAGTTTGGAGAGGCTTGGAATAAAAGGTTTCTATTAAATTTGAATCTAGTTATTTGTAATTTTAGAAAATTGATAATGTTGATATGTTTTGATTATATTTCTTTAAAAAGTTTTCTATTTGTTATTGGAAAGTTAGTATTGACTTTTTTGTTAAAAATATTATAATCCTTTGAAAGAGAAAATTTGACTGATTTGTTTGGAAGTTTATGTTTGTGTTTTGATTTATAATATCAATTTATTCTTTTGGTAAAGAAGTTTGGAAGCTAAATTTTTTTGAAAGGCTTTTGAGAAGATATGAAATATTAGCTGGATTTGTTACTGGCAAGAAGGTATTTATTTCAGGATTAAGAACTTTGTTAGATGATAATGGTAATTTTTTTCTAATATAGAAAAGTTATTTAATAATAGTTTGAAGTAATAGATTTTGTGAAGAAGTATAGTTAATTTTTGTATAATTATTGTGCTGTCTCTGGAATTAACAGAGAAGTTTTAATATAGTATTTAGGTTCTAACAAATGATAAGTTAATAGAAGTGGTTTTTTTAATGACAATAGTTTGAAATAAGAGCTAGAGAGGTGAAAGGAACTTGATAATCTTTATGAATATAGCTTTTTAAATTAAAAAGTCTAATTAATTTATTATAGTTCTTTATATTTTGATAAGAGGTCAGAGGAATTTTTAAATAGTAGAGGATTGATTCTAAAAAAGCTGTCTGAAAGTTTTTGAAATTTGTAATAGGATCTTAGTATATATAAGGTTAAGATAGATTTGGATTTGTTTTGCATTAATAGGTTGTATAAGAGTTTAATTTTTATATTAGTTGGAATTTTGTTTGATAAAAATAGAAGTTTTGAAAGTAATTTATCTACAGATTTTTTAAGTTTATCTTTGAAAATTATGTAATAAATAAAAAACTATGGTTTATAAATAAAGTAATTAATAAGATATATAAGGAGGCTGGCTAGTTTGTAAAAGAATATATTATTAATATCAATAGTTCTAAGATAGATAATTAATAGAATAATGTAGACAATCACTTGAAATTTCTTTTTTGTTTTCAGATTGATAAAGTTAAGATTGTATTCTTTTTTATATTTTTCTTGAAAGTCCTTTTCAATTTCATTAAATTCTTTTTGATAAGTAATTTAATTTCTGTTTTGAAAGTAAAAGAGTTAAAGAAAATATGATCCTTGAAGTTGAGTTTGTTAAATATAGTGTTATATATCGTTTCTACCTCAGGAGAAAGATAAAGATGGAGAACTAGTAGCAGGGAGGCACTTTAGATGGACAGAGCCAATGTGGTATGTTAAAGTTCCTAGAGGCATACAAATTGGTACAATTCTGAGGTATATGAGGTCAGGCAAAAAAGGCAATAATGATTTGTTTTGTAAAGGTCAAGTTATTTATTTGATAAAATATATGTTCAAGCCTGCCAATTCCTAGACAAAATTGGAGCCTTTATATATATGTTTGAGTTATATTATTTTTGTACATGATAAATATATACTATGGTAAAAATATAAACTAAGATATAGATACTATCAATATCAAAATATTCAACTGTATTAGCATTTACATAGATAAATACTTTGGCAAAAATAATATAGAAAGTAAAGATAAAATAAAATAGAAATATTTTAGAAATGATAAAGGTACAATAGATACAATAGATGCCAAATGTGCAGTAACAGATCTGTAATACAAAACTATTCTAGAATAACTAACATTTCAAGGGTCAATGCTAATGAAAATTGATTAAGGGATAATGAAGATCTTGGGCGAAAATCAAGTATAACAGTATAAAAGAAAGAAGAAATAAAATAAAGGAAAAATAAGAAAATTCAGTTAGAAAAGTTTTTCGACCAATATCAATTCTGCCTCACCATAAATACTTACTATTATTATGCGAATTTAACTTCTCATTAGCGACAGACTCGCCGACCACTGTTACACTGGAATGGCTACTATTTATTGTTCTTAAGCAGGTTATATTGCTTTGATTCTATTCATTATATTTGCATTCTGTGCATTTCTATAAAAAGAAATTACCAGCTATTCTCAGGAAGTATTATACTTGAATTTGATTGTTTTTTAATTTAGTGCATTTGTTTCTTTTCCCTATGTACTCTACATTGTTTAAAATTGTTGCTACAAGTTTTGTGTTCTTAAGATTCATGTTATCTATTGCTTCCAGCTATTGTATGGGATTTGGCTATGTTAGTTCTATGATATTGCATGTGTATCTGTTTGTGAATAGGTCCATTATGTTGTGCTGGTCTCTGATTTCTTTGAACTATTTGAATTGTCTTTCTATTGGCTAAAGTAATATTAAAGTAGTATTGTTAAAGCCCTATTCTATATATATTTAATGTACTTTTGATTAGTTCTAGTTAATATCTTTTCAAAGCTAATATAAGAACATAAAACTCGATTGAATTACTATAGTATTGAATTATAAATCGTTTACCTTTATAATTAGATTTAAAAAATTTATATTATTTGATAATTGTTAATAAGAGAGGTTTTGTTAATATTTTTGATAATGTGGAATAATTATTTTACCTAACCCTAATGCTTCTAATATATTGACTGTATTTAATCTAAGAATTCAAATTAGTAAATATAATAATAACAAAGTTTTATTTACTAATTTGGTTTGGTCTATAGCTAACAAATATATATTCATATTTATTATTTCAAATTCTAGTTTATCCAAGTAGAACTTTCTTTTGAGTTTTAGTTTTTATATATTATTTGCTATATTTGATAATTTTCTTTTGATACTATTTTTGTTTACAAATTTAATTATACTAGATATTAAATGATTTTAATTTCTTTATATTCTGTAATATTTTCATAGTACTTGAAAATACAGTTTTGAGTTTTTACTGTTACAGTATAAGATATTTGGAGCAGAAATTATTTATATATATATTTGAATATTAATTATATAAGAACTTTTTTCTAATATCTCTATTCATAGAAAATTGTCTTTTCAAAAAGTTTTTTTCTTTTAAAGAACCTTGTCTAATAGAATATATTATTTAAGAGGGGGATATAAACTGGAAAACTGATTTGGAGCAGTGGGTTTCAAGGATAAGGTTGGTTCTTAAAGTTTCAGTAATGATCTACACTAAGAAATCTGGTAACTGATAACAGTATTGAACAATAACTTGGAACAGAGAAGATAAATAAAAAATTTTTTCTATATAAAAGCCATTTATATATATAATCTATACAAAATAATTAAATTTCACATTTATAAATCAAAAACAATCACATTCTTAAGAGGTAGCATTTTATTTTTTAGAGTTTTTTGTTTTCTGCTAATAATAACTAGTGCAAGATTTTATATAATCTTTTGGCTAGTTATCAGTTCCCACTTACAAATTTTAACACAAAAACCACAAACAGCTTATTCTTATAAAATAATCTACAATATATAAAACACTTATTATATTTTGTATTACTCTTATATATCAAAACAATACAATAACTTATTAAATTGAAAGAGTACATAATTAATGCCCTTTATAGGTTGCAGTAAATACAATATATAACAACTTATCAAAACAATATAACAAATATCTGAAATGTACTCCAATTACTTCACTATTTACACTACAATACAATTATATTACACAATATTAATATCCATAAAACCTTACACGACCAAATATATTAAGTTATATGTGGCTTATATAGTGCTATTATCTGACTGAAATATCTAATTGTATTCAAAAATTATATTTAACAAAAGTTTCAAATTTTTTTATTTTTTATTCTTTTTATCTATTTTCTTTACAATGCTTACAATCTTGCCTCAAATGTTTTTTTTATTTTTTATAACAAATAGTTTCTCAGGTTTTTCCTACTCAAGAATTTTTCAAATAATATATTTGTTTAATAAATAGTAAACTAATATTTATAGTAATATAATTTATATTTTAATATTAATTATATAACAAGTTAAACTTTTACTTTATTAATAAAAATCATAAGTAATGTCTTATTTTAACATTAAAAAAAAAGCCATCTAATTAATAATATTTTATTTAGTATTTTTGTTCTAAAGATTAATAGAAAAAAACAATTTATTTTATTCTTTTTAATAATTTTTACTTTAATAAAATTTAGTTCATTATTAAATATAAATTCAGAATTAGACCTTTATGTTTAAAATATAAGTTATGATTTCTTTATAGTTAGGCAGAATATCAATATTGATAAATCAAGTGAGAATGGAATCTTTTGATATTGGATACAAAACTTATATTAGATTAATTTTTTGCTTAATTGAAAAATCAATAGATTATTTAAAAAAATTTTATTTCCACTATAAATATCTAAAGCTTAATGCTTTAAATATTTATTATTGAAAAAAAAATAAAACCCTAATGATTGATTATCTTTAAAGTAATCAAATAGATACTTAAAAAAGCAAATATTAATTTAATATTTTTTATATAATATTGTTACTTAAATAATTCATATCTCAGAAAACTTTTTTGAATGACATATCAGGCAGAGTCAAATAGTATAATTGACTTGAAAAGAATTAATTTCTGTCATTATAACTTCTTGAATTTTTGTGTTGCTAGGTTTAATTATAAGTAATTTAATGATATTAAATCTTAACTGTTTGCAAGATTAAGTAAATTGAGTTTGGCTTAAAAATATGCAATTTAGTTAAGATTTTTTTCTTATTTTAAATTTTTGTTTTATTATATTGTTTGTTTTGATTTAAAGATTTTGCTGTTTTAGTTTTAAAAAAATTTTTTGATAAAAAAGTATAGTTTTTTTTTTTTGTTAAGGTGAAACGTGTCTCATGATCTTTATTAATATTGTAATTATTATTATATAGTTAATTCTAAGATATGAGATATATGAATGAAGTTAAACTAAGTACATATTAATCTATCATCTATTGTAAATATATTTCTAAATAAAAATCCTGAGGCAGTGAAAAATAAGAAAGGGACTATCTATGATATTAATATATTAAAAAGAAAAAGAGGGCAAGATTGCCTTGGGTAAAAGAATGTATAGGTGTAGTAATTTAGAAGATAGAATGTGTGGATGTGAAGTCACTATATATATTGAGTTTAAAGTCAGAACTACTTTTTTCTTGAGACTATATATAGTTGGATGTGTTTTGAATGAAAAGTTGTATAGAGATAATATGTATTGAGATTTGAAGTCATATTATCTTTGAATCAACAATCCTTCCTGCAGGATACAAACCAAATGTGTTTATCTAGGTTACCACTTCCTTTTTAATAGCTGGATATGACTCTAGTAGCAGTAGAGGAGCACTGGCATAAGTTGCCAGATTATGGGGTGCAACTCCTTGGTATTTCATTTCCACTCACAATAAAAGTGCTTTACTTTTATTCACATTGGTTAGGCTTTAGTTGCCTTTTTTCTTTAACAGTAGCATTGCTGCTTGTGGAGTGCAACTTCATTGTTGAGATAATATAAGTTGGTTATGTAGTTGGTAAAGGAATGTTATAATTGAAATATATGTAAGTTGGGTAACTAGAGCCCAGCTCCAATTGATTGTTGTATTGTTTGAATGTGTGTTAAGTAAAGTTCATCAGAACTTGTGCAGGGCACAAGTCATGCAATCTCCCAATCTGGTAGATTATTAGTTGATCATTTGTTATTGTTATTGTTGTTATTGTTATTGTTGTTGTTGCATATGAAAATTTTATTGGAGAACTGGTTGTAGACGAGTTTGAACAGGTTTATGTTGTTAAGGAGTGAAGATATTTTATTGGTTGTTTGTTGAGTATAGATCTTTGGATGGGATGAAACTAATTGCAATTTTTTGAGTAGGTTTGGAAAAATTATAGGATAGTAAAGAAATGATGTGTGGTATTGTTTTTAGATAGAAAAGAAAGATAATAAAATTTTCAAAAGTTGTGTTAAGACAAATATTAGACCCAGTAACTTTGTTTAAATATGTTGTAAAAATTAAATTTGTGTTATAGAGAAAGAAAGATAAAAGGAAAAGCGATTATTATGGTCATAAAGGGGAAGGTACTTAAAGACAAAAAATTATGAAGAAAGGCTGCCACAGGCCTTTCCTCATGCAATCAAGAGCTGAGGAAGACCTCCAACTTGCTTAGGTCTTGACCAGAGGTTCCATCCTAATGTAACAGTGTTCCTTAAAGTCTTTATGTCCTTTAGGTTTGAAGTTTATTTGTCTTAGAGAATAATGAGAGAAAGATGCTTCTCGAAAGAAGATTTTCTAAAAAAAAAATTTTCAAAAAATCAGTGGTAAACAGGTAAGAGTTTTTTTTTTGTGATTGATAAAAAAGTATAGTTAAATTTGTTAGGAATAATTCAGTTTAGTACTTTTTTGATTACTGAACTGGTTTACTTCTGTTTATAATATGCTTTTATAATTTGGCTAGAATTTTTAATACTTATTTAATTGAAATACTTTTGATCAAATAATTAGTAAAAAAGAAAAAAAACTTTTATCCATTCATTACTGATTTCTTGAAAATTTTCTTTTATAATAATTTTCTTGAAAGAAGCACTTTTCTCTTTCTCTTTAATATATCAACTATGCTATAAGCTCAAGGATATAAAAACTTTAAGAATTACTGTTGCATTGAGATGAAATCTCAGATCAAAGGCCAAACAAGTTTTGAAGTCTTGTTTGTTCTTTAGTTATATGTAAAAAGATCCATGGCAATTTTTCTTTTTAACTTTATCTTTATATACCTTCTTTTTTATTACTATCATAATAATTATTCTTCTCATTATTCTCAATACTATCAATTTTTTTCTAAAAATATATTCAAGTAAAGTTTTGAGTTCTCCTATTTGTCTCAACCAAACTTTTTTAAATAACTTAAACATAGTATACTTTATTGTACCACTTCAATGACATTAAAAATTTTCTCAAAATCAAAAATCAAAACCAGCTCAACTTCTTCAAACAATCTACACAATCTCAACAGCTAATTCAATATTGATACTTCAATTAAACAAGAACCAAACCAGTATTAATATGTTAAAAATAATAACAATAACAATATTATATAAAGACACATTAAATACTTATCAAATCAAGACCAATTTTATAAAAATCTTTTATATTACTAAAAAAAATATTTCCATCAGCTCTAACTTAGCTGTTTATGAACAAGTATTAGCTATTAATGAACCACTTCTACTGTGGTTTCATCCATATGATGTTTTTATTGTCTTAGAAGTTTTTTATATAATAGACTAGTATTAACTTAAATGGATACTTCATGTAATAACAGGATTATTAATTAATCAATAAAGTCTTATATTTTATACTTGTTTGCAGTAAAAAAAAAAATAATAATTTGTAAAAAAGTTGCTTAAGTACTAAAGAAAAATTTTGATATAAAGAAAATTAATAATTGATTTCAATACTTTTAGCTTTAAGCTTATTAAAGAATTGTTATTAGCCAGTATTGTGATAAACATTGTTTTGTTCAAATTATACATAATATTATTTTAGTAAAGAAAAAGCAAAAAATATTAATAAGTTTTGGTAAATTCACTAAAAATTATATTGTTATATTTGATTTTCATCCAAGATCTTTACTATTCCTTGTTTGATTTTTACTAGTATTTATTCTTGAAATATTATCTGTTCAAGAATAATTTTGTATTACAAATCTGTTGTTGTACCTTTGGCATCTATTGTACTTATTGCACCTTTATTATTTCTAAAACATTTTTATATTATTTTATATTATTTCTTCTTTACTTTCTATATTATCTTTGCCAAAGTATTTATCTATGTAAATAATAACACAGTTGAATATTTTGACAAAAATAGTATCTATACTTTAGCTTATATTTTATTTTATTTTTTTTTACTGAGAATAAGCATAAAATGCAAGACTTTATTTACTAAATAATAGTACTATAATTACATTAAACATTCATTTAAGTTAATATTAGCCTATTGCATGTATAACTTTTAATGCTACATTACACTAAGTAAGTAATGTCACATCAAAAGTAGTTCATGAATATCCTATGCCTATCCATAAACAGCTAAGTTAGGGTGATGGAAATATTTTTTTTAGTAGTATAGAAGATTTTTAGGAATTTTGTTTTGATTTGGTAAGTTTTTGTTAAGTCTTTGTGTGATGTTGTTGTTATTATTTTTAACAGGTTAATATTGGTTTGATTCTTATCAAATTAAAGTGTCAGAATTGGATTGACTGTTGAGATTGTGTAAATCATTTAAAGAGTTAAGCTGGTTTTGATTTTTGATTTTGAAAAAATTTTTGAAGTCATTGGGGTAGCACAATAAAGCGTATCGTATTTTTGTTTGGAAGGGTTTGATTGAGACAAGTAGGAGAATCCAAAACTTTACTTAAATATACTTTTAAAAAAAAATTAGCAATATTGAGGATAGTAAGGAGAATAATTATCATGAAAGTAATAAAGAAAGAGATACATAAAAACAAAGTTAAGAAGGAGAACTGTCATGGGCCTTTTCTCATGTAACTAAAAAACAAACAAGACTTTCAAACTTGTTTGGGCTTTAATCAGAGGTCCTATCCCAATGCAACAATGGTCCTTAAAGTCCTTATGTTCTTGAGCTTATAGCATAGTTGGCATATTGAAGAGAAAGAAAAAAGCACTTTTTTTAAGAAAATTACTATATAAGGAAATTTTCAAGAAATCAGTAGTGAACAGGTGAGAGAGTTTTTTTTTTTAGCTTACATTTTACTATAGCATATATAAAGAATAATTATAAGTATCAGAATGATTGAATAGTAATCAATTTATTAATGATTATATATATATATTGTAAGAGGGACCGAAAAATTAGATAGATTCAACATATGTCATCTTCACCCAATTGGGGTTTAATTGGGGCTTGAGGGATTTTAGGGATTTTTGGGATTTTTGGGATTTCTTAACATGTATATAAAGAGAGGAATGTACTAGAGAAAAAGCAACAATAAAATACCATCCTTTTACTATAAAACTCAGACTATTGTCTAACACTTTCACTTACCTCGTGCCACATCTCCACGCCTCTTTCGATGTTACACAATCGGCGATCGCGACGTAGCGACAGACTTGCCATTAGAACCCCCAACAATATATATAAACTTTTTTTTTCTCTATTTTTTTATTTATTTAAAATATTAATATTTTGTTGTGCTACCTTGGGCCTTAATATATACTTGAATTCAGCAGGGCATATTTTTCAGTTAATTTATAAATATAATCAAGTGAAATTAAATGCCATGTGGTTTTACTTTGAATTATAAATCATTAATATTTTTTGACTAGTTACATAAGCTACATATCTTCCTTCAATCTTATTCCAAAGATTTTCAATTAGATTAAAATTAGGGCTTTGTGCAGGCCAGAGTGATACAGAAATATTTGTTAACTTACAAACTTTAGTAACAATTATTGTATAATAGAAAGAGATATTCTTCTTTTGAAGAATCCCTCTACAAGTGACCAACTTATGCAATGAAGAGATAGTATACTTTTGCAATATTTTAGAATATACTTTTCCAATTATAGATTCATAAACTAAAATGAGTAACCCCTGATTACTTTACAAAAAGAATATCCAGAACATTTGGAAAAACTATATTTTACTATAGCATTCAAACAAGAAATATCAAATTTTTTCTCTGGTGTTTGTCATATACAAAAGCTGCAATCCTGCAAAAACTAACTAAAAATAAACTTATCAGACCACAAAATTTTTTATTACTTTGCAATAGACTAGTTTTGTCACTCCGGCATTCAAGCTAACTATTTTTTTGGTTTTTTTTGAAATTTGTATTTTGGTATAAACAATACAAGAGTGTAAACTAATTTTTTTGAGAGTATATTGAATCATAACTGCCAATACATTGGTTTTTTTTTTATTTCATAGGTTTTTGATTTCATAAATAGAGAAGTGACAATGTTGGCACTGTCAGCGACAAGTTTTTTCAATACAATTTGTATACAAGAGTTAAATATTGGCTCCAGGCCATTATGTTTTTGAGATGTTATAGATCCTGTTTTTTTATATCATTTTATAATAGTAAATACAGTGGTCTTGTCACACTGGACACTTTCAGTGATTTTTTTATATGAATTACTATAAAAGTATCTATAAAGAATTACTCTATATTGCTCAGCAGTTAATTCTTTATTTTTTTTTGGTCATCATTTTAATAAATAAATTATATATTAATAATGTAACTGCTTATAAATATAATAATAGAAGAGATTACCTGGGAAGTGCAACACCAATTCAGAATAACTAAAATGCATATAAGCCAAGAAGATCATATATATAGAAGAATTAGATACAGATTACTAAATGGCGAACTCTCTATACTGGATAGGCTAGCAGAAAGAAGACCAGATATCTACAAATCAAACAAATGCCCAGAATGCAAGGAAAGAGAAAGCCTAGAGCACTTAATGCACAAACACTGGCAATACAAGATAACAGATAAATACAAAAAGATAATAAAAGAAGAAACTGAAGGGTGCCAAAGAAATTGCAACAAAGGGAAAGAGAAAGAAGACTCAAAACTGAAAATGCCATTAATCATGAACTTGGAGTGCACAAGAAACCATATAGTAAGGGGAATTCTGATCAAAGAGATAATCCAATATATTGTCATATATTGTTACTACCTCATAAGAAAGATAAAGACAGAGAACTAGTAGCAGGGAGATACTTTAGATGAACAGGACCAATGTGATGTGCTAAAGTTCCTA
>CAJVPV010000437.1:0-22110 GCA_910591835.1 Acaulospora morrowiae | reverse complement strand
GAGAAGACGAAAAATCAATTTTTTTTTTCAAAAAAAAAAAAAAAAAAAAAGTTTTGTTATAAGTTATAGTAAATCTTAAATATAACCTGGATATTTAATCTTAAAATAAAGTCCAGAATTAAAAAATTAGTCATGTGAAAGGTTTATAAAGGTATTGGTGATTAAATGAGAAATTCCGATTTCGCAAAAAATGGCTAGTACACAACCAAAGGATACGTATAAAGAAAATGTCATCAATTATATGAGTGAACGCGAAAATACGCGTCCCATATCACTTTTGGAATTGCAAAATCAATTTGGAGAAGAATGCCGCGCTGTTTTACAAGAGCTTATTGCAGACAACATAATGTACGTTACATCGAAATATTCTCGAACCATTCTCACGTCACCTTAGCTTACAAGCATTCTGCACTCAGAATGGAACGGAAGTTCGATATTTGCGATTCAATCTCGGACACAATAACATTATATTTTTTCAAAACTTTGAAGGTAATAAAAATCGTTCGCTATAATAATAATTGGCGTTATTTAATCCATTTTTAAACTGCTAGCGTCCGGAAATTACCGTCAATTCACCATTAACACGTAAGGTATGTTTGTTTTTGTGATTCTCAATGTACGTGAAGATAATATATTTTAATATTTTTATTGTACCTTGAAGCGGAAATTATCGCAAGAAACAAGCACCCATCCCGAATCCAACATAATTTCCGAAAAAGTTTGTAAATAGTTATGAGTATACACGTGTATAATAATGTCTGACAATAAAAAACGTTATTTAGGAAACTCTGACAAATAAGATCCACTCACTTCAAGCACAATTGGATAAATTGCGTCAGGAAGAGGCATCTTTAAAAGATCAATTAAAGTAGGCTAGTTGTTTGTTTAGGTGTGTTGTAATGAACATACTTTATGATAACCAAAAGAATTTTTCGTAGGGGTGATGTAGATATTAAAAAGACATTGGACGATCATTACAACCGTTTGCATGAATATAATGGTATCAAAGATATTGGTCAAATGTTATTCGGAAAGGTAAGAATGAACTTTAAAAAAAGGAAAAATATTTTAAGTTATTAATTCTATCTTATAACGCACGAAAAGTGTGCTGAAATCGAAGGCACAACGACGAAAGAAATGTACAGGCGATTTGGAGTTGGATTCGATGATTGATGTAAAATGTAATACGGCTGAATAAATTATAACGATTTCTCAGGACTAATCAAATTCTAAGATAGCTATTAGACCGCTTTGATACCCTACTATTATACGATAATGATCAATATTCACGGTTCCAATTTTTTCCTTGTGAAAACTATGACCATCGAGATCTTTACAAGGATACTCAATCACTGTTGACCTTGTTTCTTCATTGAAAAGAAGCAAATTAAAGGCACCTATATCCGCGCTTACTAGTCTCCCTCTTCGTGTATCAAAATCATGCGCACGAGATATGGGACCGTGACCAATTCTGTTTATTATATTTGGTAATTCTAAGATCCGTTCTTGGAGTTCATCGATGGATGGCATAGTTGATAGATACTTCTGAATGTATGACCAGCCCAATAATCCAGTTTCAAAAGTAGCTGAAAAAATACAATCCCCGCATAACAGATCGAAAGCCTTAATATCTTTTCCGCACAACGCTAGAACTGTGGTGTCAAATATCCGAACCAGACTCGCCTGAAATAAAAATAATTCTAAGAAAGTATTAACAAGCGGAATTATTGATACCATCATAATCACTTACATCCGCTGGTATCGTTACTATTTTTTCTCCCAACTTCCAGTTCCAAACGATCACACTGCCATCAAAGGCACAGGATGCAATGAACGATTCGGAAAGACTGATGCATCTTACAGCGCTAACATGACCCCTTAACTCATTTAACAATTCACCTGTTTCCATATTCCAGATAAAAGAAGAGCTAGTTGAGAGAATCGAGATAGTAGATCGAAAGATTTAGTTTCTTCTAAACACCAAATTGCTAAAACACACATATGTAGGTTACTAACCGGAAGTAGGTTGATGCTGCAACAATTTTTTCGGTTGGTAGAAAATCCACACAACTAAATACATTTCCATTCAATGTAAGTTTACATTGACCAGTTTCAAGATCCCATATGCGTACCGTTCTATCCGCTGAGCCCGTGACCAGTGTGTTATCTTTTAGTTTTGCATCATTCACGCGATCTTTATGACCCTTGAGAAATTTGATTCTCTGTGCTTTCCCATTTTTCCAGTTGATTTCCTTACGATATAATTTGCGATAGAAATATTCCCAGTCTTCATTTGATGACTCTTTTTCTTTCGCTACTTCAAGTCTCTGATCAAGCATTAATATCTCCAAGCACTTTGTTTTCCAAATAGTGGAATCCTGTGTGATATTTTTCCATCTATGGCTAACCTAAATTCAACAGACGTAAAGTTATACGATTTACAGATATCTGTGAACTTAATTTTTTTTTTTAAAAAAAAAAAAGCATTATTGACTAACCTCACGGCAATTGCATAAATCTTTACCATCAAGTTGTTTGAAAATTTTGATCGACAGTTCAAGCGGTAAAGCGCTGACGATATCAAACCTGTTACAACACTTGTCCTGCAAAATTTGTTGCAAGGTATAGATTTCCTGTGGATTGCATTCTTCAACTAAACCCTCTAAACTAGAATATAATCAATAAAACGGAATATTCCGTCGAATAACATATTATAATAACTTGGTTGCCATCTTACAAGAGTTTGCGTTGTTCTTTATCAAGCTCTTTAAAGTGCGAAATTGCTTTCTCGATTTGTTTTGCGGCCATTAGAACTTCTATGTATATGCTAAAATTAATAGCCAATAGCCATTACTGAAGGCGGCCTTCATAAGTAACTTATCACTTGACCAGAAATTCTCATCAATAGCATTTTTTTAAAATAATTGCTTTTTTAGACATTGTAAGTAAATTTATACAGTATTAAAAAATTTTAATAAAAAATTATTAAATGGAATAATCATAATAAAATAAAAGTGAGAAGATTTGTTTAATAATTGAAGATTAACAAATTCAATCAGATTTAAATTAAATATACTGTATTTTTTGTTAAGTTTATTAGATAGCAGATTTGTAAAAACAAATATAAATATTTATAAGTATATTTGTTTTATTAATAATAAATTATATTTGATATACAGTATATAATATTTAAAATAATAGAATTCTTTTATAATTTGATAAGTTGAATTTATTGTTATTATTATTATGCAATTTAGAATATGCAAATATTGCAAGTGTCAGACTTGTTAATTTTAAACAATATATAGGAATCAAATGTACATTATTAACATTTCATAATTAACCTTCAATTTAATAAATAAATTCACTCTTATTTATCATCTAAAATAAAATACATATCCGTAAACTTCCAATAGGCGATTTTGTTCCGCAAAATTGATTTTTGGTATTTTGAGTTAAAGACGACATATAATACAGCCCGATTCAAGAAATCAATCCACCCATCATTAAATCACCTAATCATATACAACTCCTCTGCGTTGAATCTTAGTACTATCCGAAGTTGATATACCCAGTTGTAACTCTTTATTTATTTCTGCAACCCTCGCTTTTATGGGCTCAACATCTTTCAGCTTCGCCTCTAACATCGCAACTTCTTTGTCCATTGACATGCGTTCTTCCTTTGTTCCAATAGTTGAGGATTCGCACATACCTTCATCAATGCGTAGCAGATGACTGTGGTATTTGGATAGAGATGGTCGATGTGATATGGTAATAAGTGCTACAATGAAATCAGATGAATTGATAAGTGACGGGGTGATACACATGAAGGCAATTATTTGAACAGATATTGTGTTGCACTTACTAATGCCCAAATCCTTCGCATGTTGATACATTAGGCCTTCGACATCAGCACTCACGGCACTAGTGCCTAATCAAGCAAACCAGTTAAATTTATGAAAATTACTAATTAAAACAATTTCAATGGCTCCCAATACGTACATTCGTCGAGAATCGCAAATTTAGGTCGGTGGAAGAAAACTCTGGCTATTCCTATCTATTAAAATACGGAGATTTAGTTCATATGAAAGAATTCAACGAGGATGATAAATCAATTCAAAAAGAATAAAGACCCTTTGTTTTTCTCCACCGGAAAAGACGTCCTTCCATTCTTTTTTAGTCTCCCAACCACCCTCGCGATCAGGTATGTAAGCCAAGTGGACCACACGAAGTATTTCTAATAGTTCCTCATCCGTGCGACCAGCACGAATCATGTCTGCATGAGAGTAAGGGTAAATTACTCTGTTGATCGAGTACAAAAAATCGTGAGATACGGCGGCAAGATAAAGAAGGAAAAGGAGCAAAAAAAAAAAAAAATTATATAAAACTTACTGGTCACGAAGAGTACCTATACTAAGGTATGGTCGTTGTGGGGTATAGAAAATATCTTCGGAATTTGGTCGACTGAGTCGACCCTCTGTTTGACAAACAACGTGATAACGGTGAAATCATGTCCATTATAAAATGAATTTCATCGAAAACATGAACTTACTGAACAAAGGCCATAGTCTAGCAATCACTCTCGCAATACTTGTTTTTCCGACTCCATTTGGACCAGTTATCAGTAAATGTTCTCCAGGGCGTACTTCCAAACTCAAATTCTTAATCAGCTCTTCTCCACCTTTTTCGTTTCCTGGGTTAGGCGCAACGATGGGCGCACCTTCAAATTTGATTCCATCATAGTCAAGAATCACATCGCCACGTACGTCACCCAGTGAATAAAATTCTTGATCCTCGGGGAAATTTAATGGACGAGGCAGGATAACATATTCGCCGGCATGTAAGGAGTGCAGGACGGAAAGTAGAGTATATACTCTGGAAGTGTAGCCCGCAAGCTCGGCAAGTTCTTTATAAGAATACATCATTCGTCCACCAGCGTCTCCGAGTGTTAACAAAATTCTTGATGATAAAAATTGTCGGGTGATTAACATTTGGAGGAATCATTACGCTCGAAAATAATATCGGAAAAATACCTTCTGTTTGTGACAAATGATTTTGTGCGGCTCCTCTCTTTTCCACCAGCGCCCGAACTTCCTTCCATTTCGTTTCTTCCACCTCGACCACCCCATTCAGGAAAGAATACTGGCACAGCAATGGTCAACAGCCCAAATGCACTCCAACAATACTTGATGATAAAATCTTCAAACATGTTGTAAAAAATGCGAACCTTCAAGATCCCGTTTATATGTTTAATAAGTTTTGTGTAAGTGCGATTCAAAATGGATTGCTCTAACTCGGCTCCATGGTAAAAAGCAATTTCCTCGGCATTGATAATAAGACGTGAGTGTGCGGTACGGAAATCACCCTCTAACTTGGCTTCCTGCGCTGACAGCTTGCCAAACGCGGGGGTAACTTTTCTTAATAACCACGTGGTGAATAGATAATTTCCAAATAA
Source organism: Acaulospora morrowiae (assembly GCA_910591835.1). NCBI lineage: Eukaryota > Fungi > Glomeromycota > Glomeromycetes > Diversisporales > Acaulosporaceae > Acaulospora > Acaulospora morrowiae. The sequence goes on along the minus strand of CAJVPV010000437.1, from coordinate 16,655 downwards.
TGCTATCATATTAACAGTTCCAACGCTTTTAGCTAATTGGTAATTGAAGATTATTGTATCTAACACTGGTTTTCCCAGATTTGAATACAAAGCGGCAAGGCCGTCGCAAAAGCGTGATATGTCGGTGGTGATGAACCTAATATAGAAGTGAATTTTAGTAACGAACTTTCGATGGAGTTAGTCGTCTTTCTTTCACACCACGAAACTTAACTGGTCAGCACCACCAATTCGATTGTCAAGATTAATGGCTTTGTAATAAGCATCTTGCTTATTTAGGTAAAGATCATGCGTATATCGTGTTAAACGCGTTCTAAATCCGATTGACAACTTTGATTGGAGGAATCGTATCTTGAAATTTATGAGAGTGAAAGGGGAGAAAAGAAATAAATTCCGTGGTCTATATACATACACACATATATATATTTATATATATATATGATCTTACCATGCTATTGGTGTATGCTGCTGGAACCGCAATGACAAACCAATAAACTATTCCCTTGAGGAACTCTTTGCCGTTAGCGGAAACCTGGAATCAAGAAGAATAGATGATTTATGCGTGATCAACTATCTGCAAAATTCAGTGCCCGATCGTAGATGATCAATGCTTACCAAATCCCGAACAATCCTTCCATCTAATTTTGCCACCACAATGCTTAGCCAAGTTCTCAAGAGCAGAAAGATGGAATGCAATACCAGGAGAATAACCTCTTTCGACCGAATTCTGGGTATAATGATTCGCAAGATTGCGCGAAGTTGCTTGAAGAAGGCCTTGTTGACACCAACTTTTTGGGGATCGGCGAGGACGGGAAAATAACGCTTGTTCTTCTTAAGTGTTTCAGCCGTGGTTGGTCTTATGGTAACGGTGGACATGCGATTTTTATACGGCACCTTCAGGTAATATTTGCTACTCCCCGGCACAGGACCTTCGCGAACATCAGTATTGTTGAAGGAGGACCCTGCACGCTCTGTTCGCTTTCTGTAAACATAGTTCGTGGTGTAAGCCGCTAGAGATATGACCGCAAAAGACGTTATAGCTTTAACTTTGCTTATAGGTTGTCGTGATGAGACATTATTGGCGACCGGTTCCAAAACTGCTTTTATGGCTGATGGTAGCTCAGCAACAGGTTTGGAAAAAGCGACCATAACGGAAGACCGAGTCTTATTTTTTCTATATCTAGCAAGCTCTCCGTTGAGTCAAAGAACGAAACCACCAAAAATATATATAAGATTGAAAATTAAAATTTTAAAGGTCACATGTTGATAATCACACGTCGTATGCATGTAGTGTTCAAGATCATGGAGATTTTAGTGATCCGATGATGATGTAAGAATGAGGCACCACAGAACACACAATCTCAAAGATTGCCACTCGAGTGGAACTCCCATCGGCAAGAACATTTCCATTAAAAGTTTCCTAATCTGGACGCCAGAGTAATTGGAAACCTGTTGTTGCTAAATTTCATTATCATGACAAGAAAAATAGTCCCTCCAGGACCATTTTGATCGTGCTTAAAAGAGGTAATTTTAGTAAAACTTTTGGTGTGGCAATGAATATTCACATGAAAAATCGGCACCAAGGTGAGATCCAAAAATATAAAATGACGATGAGCAAAAATTTCTCTTTATATTTTTTTCGTGTTCACACTCTGCACTGCATGTAGAATTCTTTTTTTTTTTTCCTAGCAAATTCTTTCCCCAAACTCTCTCTCTTATAAACACAGTACAGATGGTCTCCGGAAGTCCGTCTATTCAAAGTTATCTTGCCGAATGGGAAAAATTGTGCATGGAATTTTTTGATAACAACGATGAAACATCCGAAGCGGTAATTGGACTTGTAGAGTTCGCCACCCGTTCAAACGGCGAGGTAAAACTAGACTTCTCCATGATTGACAAAAAACTGAGAATGGAGGAGATTGAAGCATCACTGATGAAAGTTGGTTTTGTCAACAGCGTTATGCTTCATCCTCAAGAATTCGACAAGTATCTCGAGACCAAACGAAAGGCACGTTCGGAGTGGCATCGAAGAAAGGCCGTTGAGCTTTTTCAAGAATTAGACAAAATTTTACACTCCCAACCTTTCAAGTACACCCCGGCTCATCGTCTCTCCGAACTTAAAACTTACATCACCCAATATCGTAATTCCGTCGGTGCACGACCTTTCATGAGAGGACTTTTAAACGTGTTTCAACTGCAATTGGGACAGTCTACGATAGCGTCCTGGACGTTTTTAGATGACATTCTCACTCAAAATGGAATGGATTTTATGAGATCCACGGTTAATTTGTTGGTTAACGTGTTGGGCTTTACCCACACGATTCAGGAGGTCGATGAGGGTGGAGACCGTGGAAGCCTCCGAACTTGGTATGTGAGCGTCGAATTGAGTGACCGGGAAATTAATTCGCTTCTCAAGGTATTCCCCGGGGAAAAGAAAACGCTTGGGAACGTTCGAGCCACGGGTACCACCGAATTGTCATCTCAGCAAAGATCACCCAATTTAATTGGAACATCCAATGAGAGCATCCTGGGTCGATTGTTTAGGCTGGCCATTAAGATTATGTTTTTCTGGTGGTTTATTCTGAAGTGGTTGATCACTCTTTGCTTTCGCATAATTAGGTTTAAAAGGAAATAGGCTGAACCTAATGCTTGAAAATTTATTTATTAAATGCAACAATTATACCTAAACGTGACTAATCAATCTTATTTTCTGATACTATGAATTGTATTGTATAATCACGTGAATTGTTTCGTGCATATGATAATTTGAAATCAGCCAAAAAAAATGCGTGTCACAAACTTCCCTGATTGACCAGATAGTAGGTTGTCAATAGTTTATACTCTTTTAAGCATAGAGTAAACAATGCAAATTCAGATATTTTGCTCAATCTCAGGCACCAATTTTGGATGATGGGTGAGATGTGTTGCGAAAAGTCGTAATTTAGTTTAGAGGCCTTTTCTCCTTTTAGCAATCAATAACGGGGTCCCCCCTGCAAGCAAAACTGCAATCATCGGAATCTGCGCAGTTTTTTTTTTTTTTTTATTACCACCGTATTGGATCAAAATAACCTGATCGACTATTTTTCACTTACGCATCACATCGATTTATCCCTTCCCCCTCCGCCATAAATATTTTCTCCCCATAACAAGACAACTCAACTTTTTTCCCAGAGCAACTGGCATATTCCTATTATTTTTTTTTCTGAAAAAAAAAAAGAGAGAAGAAATAAAAAGGACCCTTCCTAGTTTATCCTTGCTTATTGCTTTCACGAAACCATGACTACAGAAACTACAACCGAAAAAAAGTCACGTAAGAGAAAGGGAACTGAAGAAGCAGTCGAACGTAAGACGAACCCAGGACGTGCCGCGAAGACTAAAGCCGAGGAAGCCAAAGCCGCAGCCTCTACCTCTGCAAGCGCAGCTTCGACATCTAAGAGTAAAGGAACTAATAAAAAGGCAAAGACCGAGGTATGTTATTTTCGTTGTTTTGGTGACGAAAACGCGTTTTTTGCTCAGTTATGTTTATTATCATTTGGAAACTTTGGACAGAATATTTCTAATATTTGAATGGGATAACTGTGTATAGAAAAATGATGCTCTTCCTAAATGGAAGGTGTTTTCGGAAAACGCCAAGGACCTCAAGGTAGTGATCACTCAACCAGTCGAAATTGAGGAAGATCGAGATCCCGAAAAAAAAGATAAAGAGGGGGAAGAAGCAAAAACTGAGGAAGACGCAGGAACTTCAAAGAATGGGGACAATACTGCCGGAGAACATTTGTACACTCTGGAAGCTAAGCCCCAAAAGTATAGTACTGGCAGCTATGGTTGGTCGGCGTCCGTTCCAAAGGGAAAAATCAAGATTCATGTCGATGGAAAGGAGGTGGAATTACCGGTCACAGTTAACCTCAATATCACTGTTCAAGGTTTGAAGAATAAATAACGTGGTTTTTAGAGGATACGGCATGAATCACGAGGTCTTTTTTTCTTTTTTTTTTCTTGAGACATACGAGTATTTGGTTACTTCTGGTACCAATTTCGCATTTTGTATGATACTTTAAGTACAACTAGTTAATTATAGCAGTATTCATAATTCACATAAGGTTGTTGTTTTCTTTTCAGGAGTGTTAGCTGGGAATTTGTATATAAATTTATACTTGATGTTATCAAAATTATATATTTCTGTTCTGCATTTTTTTTTTTTTCTTCCTTTCAACCACGAAATTTGGGAATAGTCACTTTTCGCTATTTCTTTCTTTTCTGTACGAAATCAAAAATTTATATAATAAAGGACCAAAAAATAGTTATAGACTGACCGGTTTGCGCACGTAATGAATAGATGCTCGCAAGTATCCTTATTCTTATCCGATTAAAGGACATTATTTATGCTTATTTCACATCCATTGGAAATTCATAGACTGGTTAATTTACACAAAATTCAAACAATAAGCATTGACCATTTTCAATATTTTCCAAACTGATATATTTGAACAAGACATTTTTATTATTATTATTTTCATTTTTTTTTTTGTTAAAAATGATTTCTTTTATTTCTTGAGTATCTGCAAGGAAAAAAAGTTCACAACTTTTTTTTTTTAATTGCTTCGACTTCCGACAGCACAATCTTCAAATAGTGAACGCACAAATTCATACTTTTTTCATTTTATTACAAACTTTTTATGAAATAATATGCATAAAATTATGTTTAGTAGAAGAAACCTGCATGCAAGATTTTGAATGATAACTCATTAATTAACGAAAGAACGAACGTGTATGCGAACGTAAGATGTCAAATGACTTACCAATAATTTTACCACCAGTGTGTTTACGTCTTGCCTCGTTATGATCCATGATGCCAGCACTTGTGGTTAAAACTGTCAGGATTCAATGTGTCAAGATGAACGATTTATCAATTATTAAAGACAGGAAATGCATGACAAATGTTTATACAATCATAGAAGAAACGTACCCAAATGACCAAATTGACGTGATGGCAATAAATTGTTGATCCATTTTTCAATATCCTCAATTTTGACATTGAAACGAGGTGAGATAACACCGCATTTGTTCAAGCGACCATTTAATTGAATAACAATTTTTCCAGAACGGTGATCGTCAATTTCCTCAAATTCGCCGATGTACTCTGATTCATATCAAACAAACAAAAAAAAAGTTGTAACTAATGTGTAGGAGAGTAGGTGTAGCAATGCATTAAATGTCAAGGGTGAACATAAATATGCAACTAACGACATGTAAGATACGTTGCCAACAAAATTAATCTCTCGAAGCATTAAAAAACAAAAGTCAACAAGAAATACGACTTTCATCCAGTTATAACTTCGAGGAATATGATAAGGAGTTCTCTATTAACATCCATCTTGATTATCAATTTATTCCTTACCATTCTTTTGCATTACACGAAGAAACTTGACAACGACCTTTGAGGAGGGACGAACCATCACCTGACGTTTCCCTCGTTTTTCGGCGTTAACAATATTGTTAAGGCAATCGCTCTGAGAATTAAGGGTTGATGTTAGGTGAAGAACACTTGGACACAGCCTAAATCATTTAAAGAACATACCAAAACTGAAACTCGAACCATCTCGTTTTATTAAGATTCAAATCGATAAAGATCTAAAGAAATTGCGTAAAACATCGGGATGAAGCCATAATGAGTGTCGCTCTTGTAATTTTTTCTTTTTATAAATAATATTTTTCAGAGCGATTCAAAAAGCTATTGAGCCACATCGGGTATCATTTATCATCACATAAAATGATTCCATGTGACTATTCAAGGAAACGAAAGAGTCGAATTTGAATACACGAATGGTAATAATTTTATTTTTTTCTCGAACCCTCTTTCCATTACGATATTATTAACAACATTGATGTTCTCGGTGAAGGAAAAAAAGACTAAAGTTTACTTGAAATTTCACGCACCTCACGAAAAAAAAACTTACGAGATAAAAGTGAAAGGATCCACAACACCATCTCGAAATGAATGTTTTAAAATTTTTTTAGCCAATCAGAATCCTAAATCCATGATTGGTAATAAAATTTTTTTGCTGATAAAACTTTTTGATTCCTCTCTCTCACACACAGAATAGCCAGAGACTATCTTAATCATGGTGGGTCATTCTATTCGTTGTATATGACAACTAATTTTAATCCTCAACGTATACTCGTGTTTAGATTAATCGAAATGATGATTGATTGTTCTTAATTGGTAGGCTCCTGTCAAGATTCACGAGCTTCGCGAAAAGGCAAAGAACAAGGTTGAGATTATGAAACAGCTCGATGAACTTAAACAAGAGCTGGCCAGCCTTAAAGTTCAAAAAATCGCGGGTGGTGCACCTTCAAAATTAACAAAGCTGTAAGCGGGTTATAAGATCAATTGAGCTCGACATAGAAAGTTTACCGATCCGACAGGATATTTGTTTACTGTTATAATTTCCTCGAACGTATGTAGTCGCGAGGTTCGCAAGTCAATTGCGCGGGCTAACACTGTCATATCACAAACCCAACGTAATCAACTTCGCCTCTTCTACAAAGGCAAGAAGTATCTTCCCCTTGATCTTAGACCAAAGAAGACTCGTGCTATCCGCCGCAAATTAACAAAAGTAAGGCATCTTTTTCGTATGTTATGTCCGATCATTCCTATTTATCTAAAATTTTTTGATTTTTAGTTTGAGGCATCGCGGAAAACTAGGCGGTAACTATTCTTGAATCACTCTTCTGAAATTTTTTTTTTTTCGGGTCACTGACTAAACTTTTACCTTTCACTCAATGACAATAAAAGCACTCGTCTTAGAGAAATCCACTTCCCTCAACGCAAGTATGCTATCAAGGCATAACTAAAGAATTTGGTTAGTTATTGAAGTTGTCTTTGTCAAGTTAGATTGGTCTTTATGAATTACTTATGACGACATGATGACATTGTATAAAGGAATAACTATGCGAATAAGTCTGACTCGACATAGAAAAAATGGGATCAATTTTTATAATTGGTGAATAAATAATATTTCGGATCCACTTGAAAATCGGTAGTTATTAGTAGTTATTTGGACGTACGAGAAATATGTAAACTAGGTTCATACTGCAAGTGATCCAATAAGAAAGTAAAAAATCAGATTGAAAGTTCTAACCTGGGATTACCATTTGAAGCAATTTTCTCTCGACAGACAAATCGCCAGTTAGCTCCTAATTTTCAATTACAACCAGAATTTTAATATATTAACCTCTATATTTTTTATTAAATTTGAGCATTGATTATATTAAAATTATGCATGGTATCTATTAACCTACACTGATAAATGTATTCTTCTTGTGATCAGTTACAAGCATATACTGTATTTGGAAGAATATGCCTTTATGGAGAATCCAATAAATTTAACTTGAGAAAATTTTTTGATCATTGAAATAAAATAAAATTATTCAAATAGATAAATATAAATATAAATAAATATATAAATAAAAATAAATATATATACAGTATAACTAAACCATGTTTAATGTTATTGTTTAATGTTAAAAATCTTGATTATTTTTTGATGAAACAAGAATATTAAACATGTTGATAAAATAATAATAACAGAGTAAGAAGAAACAAATCAAACTTTCAAAAAAATAAAATGTTATTTTGATAAAAGTTAACTGCTACTGGTTATTCATGAATATTCTGGAATCCATGAAACTTTATGCAAAATGTTAATTCTTTACAAATTTATTATTTTCATTTTTTTTAATAAGAAATGTTATATTGTTAAAATGTATCTAAATGATATTATATTATATTTACAGTATATATTTGATTTCTTTTTTTATGAATTATAATAATAAAGCATCATATAGTCTGACAAGTTTGATAATAAAATAATAGTATAAATATTTTTAAGTATCTTGTTTTATTTGAATAATTATCTATTTTATATTTCTATTATATTTTTTTATTAATTTATAAAAAAGTTAAAATAAAAATTTTTAAAAAAAATTTAAATATAAATATTAATATAATATACTGTATTTACATAGATCATTTAATAATTGAATAATTAATTATTAAGTAAATCAAAATATAGAGATTTTTGCTCACTACTGTATATATGCATTAATTTTCAATTCGTTCTTCCTTTATAGCACGCCTTGTGAAAATCCTTTAGCAAAGAATTGAACATTGTTATCCAAGATTTTATAGTGCAGCGTAGAAGGTCTAAACCATTTTTCTGCGTTTCCCGGGCCGCGGGCTATAGTAATCTATATAAAACGAACATTTGTAACATAGTCAAAAGTCAAAAGGACACAACAATTAAATTGATCCAATCCTCACCTCACCAGAAACATCCCTACTAAATCCAGTTCCTAATCCACGCACGGAAAGCAAAAATTCAGATTGATATATTAATGATTTTACAAAAATTTCTTGATCTAAATCTACGCGACTGCCATTCGAAGACTCTATTATGTCATCATCGGCGTGAATTAGGGTAAGTATTGTTCCATCATACTAAATTATGAAAAGGACCTTGATAAGTAAGCTATGAAATTGAAATTTTACGTTGATCATTAATCACCTTTTCGACCAATACTCGACAGGCTCTCCAAAATTCCAAAATATCTTTTACTTGAAAGCCTGAATAAGCCAGCGCACTTAAATCATCAAAGATCAACAAAACATTTGAGTCCTGGGATGAATGACGCGTTACTACAATATTTTTTATGTTAGAGTAAAAATTTTGCAGGGTTTCCTTCATGTAAAGCGAAGTCGTGTCGTTATTTGAACTATTCAAGGTGCTTTCAGAAGCGGAGGTAGATAGTACAGCGGCTGGAGGTGGGGAAATTGCGGTCGAGGCGGTTGCATTCGCAGGCGAATGTAAAGACGTTAAACCGTCTACAAAGGAGAGAATACCTTTTTGGACTGCAAGTGTCAGGTTTACACCCTGAAAAATAAAAATTGTGGAAAACAACTACACTATAGGAAAAAACGCATTCATTCATTATTACTAGACGCGTACCAATTTTCTTTCAATGCTCAAATAGTGATTAAGAATCTGGGATATTCCTACTAAGACTACATGTTTGTTAGATTTGATTTGATTTACAATAAAATGGTGGATTAAAAAATTTCCTTGGGAGAGTAGAGTGTCTGTTATTAGTATCGATGTCTTAACGGGAACAAGATTATTTTTGTTGGGAAAGGATAGAGCAACATCTAAGGTTTGATAACCCATATCTTAAAAGATTTAAAAGGAGGAGTCGCACAAAAATTGTTCATATATGTAATGACGTAAAAGATCGTGTAACAATGATTGCATTTTTTCAATATATAGCTCTTATCCAATGTACTCTTTTTCTCAATTACCATCGAATTCAAAATGTCTCGCCCTGAACATCAAGCACCACCAGAAATTGTGAGTAACATTTTGATCGTTTTGTTACTTAAGAATTGTTATTATGATGTGCTAATAACGCGAACGCGCCTCACTATTCTCGTTCTTAGTATTATAATGACGACGAAGCAAAGAAGTATACGTCGAAGTAAACAATCGATTGAAATACTTTTTTCTTTCAAATCGCGGAAAACCATTTGTCATTGGATTAACTTTATTTTTTTTTTTCGCGATTCACTATTTAGCACTCGAATACAAAGTGTTCAAGCTGAAATGGTACTTCTCATGCTTATCGTACTTTTGTATATGCTATGCGTTTTTATCTATGAATTTTATATGGTGGAAATTTGGGAAGTTGTAAAACATGGTGTTCAAACGAACCGTCATACACAATTTTGATCTTCATTCACAATCAATCCCAAAATAGTGATGTTACATTCTCATTTATAAATCTCTCACCATAAAGACGTATAGAGCTCTTGAATTGCTAAGTTTACCTGAAAATGAATCATCTTTTTTACTCGACATTGGATGTGGGTCTGGTTTAAGCGGTGAAATTTTGGATGAAGAGGGTTACATTTGGGTTGGAATGGACATTTCACCTGCTATGTTACGTGAGTTAATCACATTAATCTAATGAGATCCACATGTTTGATTTGCGTTTACGTATCCTTCTCCCATTGTTGATGGTTACAGAAGTCGCATTAGAGAGAGAAGTCGAAGGTGATTTGTTCTTACAAGATGTTGGTCAGGGAATGGCATTTCGCCCGGGTACATTTGATGGCGCAATAAGGTAATTGAAGGGGTGATTCTTGTTACTGATCTTTCCATTCTCGTAAGTCTAACAATTATCTTACATTGTTCAGCATTTCCGTCTTACAATGGCTATGCAACGCGGATCACACCTCACATAACCCCAAAACACGATTGACTAGGTTCTTTTCTACATTATATTCATCATTGCGTCGCGGTGCTCGTGCCGTGTTTCAATTTTATCCCGAAAATGACGATCAGTGTGAACTGATAATGAACACTGCTATGAGGTGTGGATTTGAAGGTGGTCTCGTAGTTGATTACCCAAATAGCAAAAAGGCAAAAAAGTATTTTCTATGTTTATTTGCTGGTCAGAGTGCTCCAGGAGTTAAACAACAGATGCCAAAAGCTTTAGGCGAGGACGCTGAAAGTGAACCCAATACTGTGGTTTATTCAAGTCGGAGGTAAGGCATTTTAAATAATTTTGAGGTGATACGGTGAGAAAAATATATTTTTTTTCCTAAGAACCATCCAAACTTTTTGAATGTAGAATAAATGAACAGCAACATAGAAAGAAAGGAAAACAACGAAAATCAATCAAGGAAAGGGACTGGATTTTGCATAAAAAAGAGGTAGCACGGATGAGAGGAAAGAAGGACGTACCGATGGATTCAAAATACACGGGACGAAAGAGGAATCCAAAATTTTAGAAACCTAAATTTTCATATCAGAGATAGTTTCAGATGAAATTCACTGGTCGCCATTGTTTAATAAATAAAATAGTCTGTTATTTAATGCTGTTCTAATCTTAAAACTCGACTTATTCGGTTTGGTCTCCTGACTCTTCGGATTCGTCTTTCTTTTTATCGATTTCTTCCTCAGTTTTCTGTTTTTTATTTAATTCCTTCTTTTTTTGTTTTTTCTTTTGTCTCTTTGCTCTTTTTTTAGCCGTTTTTTCCTCCTCTTGTGCCTTTATTGCCGCATGTTTTTCTTCGAAATCGCGTTTCTCTTCCTCCTGTAATATGGCATGTTAATTTGATTCATTGTGTTATGCTAGGAACACAAAAACCCAAGTTTTAATACCTTCTTCGCTTCTTCTTCCATGATCTTTAGTCGTGTGTATTCCCTTCGACGATGTGCCCTATACACGTGAAATTCGCCGCTGCCAGCACCCGCGCTTGAGCCTTGTTACAAATAACAAAACGATACGATATATAAATACGGAAATGCCTTTCGCAGAGTTTATGTGTTAAATCATTAAAAATCATAATACCTTGAACATTTCTAACAATATCCTTCGGTGCCTTTAACTTCGGTTTGTCCGTTATTTCCGGTATGTTCACGGGTTTCTCAACTCTTTGCAACAAACGTTCTAGTTGCTGTCTTTGAATATCTACGGGCTTTAGCCGATGTTTATTTTTCCTTACATCTAGCTCGTTCTCACTATCATCAGAGTCCGATTCTTTGAAAGATTCATGTTCTTTGGTTTCCATTTTCTAATAACATTTTATACTTGTGCATTTCATGTATTTATAACTGTGTTTATTATCACATGATATGATCTCGTGACAAGTGCGACATCGAATATCAAAATATTTGTATATAACTTTATATGGAATTTTTGCTTACACATGTGACCCTTACCAATGGACAGGACGTTTAACAACACAGATTGTAACGGAAATTTGCTGCTGCGGAAATCCATATGAAATGAAACGTGTTGTACGACTGAGAAAAAATTTTTTTATTTAGATCAAAAAAATTTTTTTTTTTTTTTTTTACCGCCTATCACGAAGCCAGAGTAGTTGGCATAAGAAGGTAGCTGATAATAAGAGTTCTACATCAATTAGATCTTTTTCATTCTCTAAAGGCGCCTAGTGGTTTTAACGAAACTTATTTATACCCTCGTTGTTATTACTTCCAATTCCTTTCGAAAATCCTTTTTCTACTCTTTGATCTCAACGTCAACCAATGCCCTCGACCAAAACTTCAAGCAAAATGGCCCTTTCCTCTCCAACAGACACTTCTGAGCGGAAGTTAAAGAGACGAAAATTAAATTCAAATGACAGACAAGAGAAACTTAAAGTGGATAGAATGAAACAAGAATTCACAGCGATGACTACCGTTATCTTTAACTCTATAACGTCTAAGAAACAAGTAACTTACTTTTTTTTTTATTTTCACATCTCTGAATCAGATAGATCCAAGTCAATCTAGTTAAGGCTATCGAGTTATTACTCATGTTTTGCTACTCAAAGAACTTCTAAATCCATTATTCTCATATGGTTGATTTTCATTATCTTTACCAAGGGTGATGATACAAAATACAACGAACTCGTACAACAAATTAAAAATCATGCAGATCAAAAGACCCTCAGTGCAAAAAAAGTTCGGCTTTGGGTGTTAGCCTTTTCTCGTGCCACGACAATGCTTGATGTTTCTTGCAGCGGACTGGTCAGTTTCGTATTGAAATTAAATTGGACCGAATATGACAACAATCTGGTCGTGACTTTTGTGATGTTCCTTGCGAATCTCATCTCTTCACATTCAGATCACATGCCAGCTGTACTCAATATGTTGGTCAAAAACTTTGTGTTCAGTGTGTATCTTGTTCCTTCTCTTTGTATTATTATCTCGATTGCATATTTAAAGTTGACCATATCTTATTGATCATACCAATTAATTTATATAAAGGAGTGGATAAGTATGGGTCGGTACCAAAAAATCTCGAAAATATACATGGGCGAGTCCATTATGCGCTCAAAAACATTTTCCCGATGGTTCCCAGTGGTTCTGATGAATTGTTTGAAATTTTGTCAAGAGAATTTCCTCACAAGAGTGAACCCTTGACGGCTCAAGTGACCTATCTGAAAAATCTCTTGCAATTACTTCAATATATTCCGAGCTTACAAGCTCAGGTCTTGGAGTTGATATTTGAGCGTATAATTGAACTCGACGTAGGTGATCTTTTGCTAATGGAAATCGCGTGGTCATGATGAAAACAATGAATACATAATTTACCGTGACTTTCTGTTTGCAATAGACTGAAGTGCAAGGTAAGATGCATGAGATCGAGGCACTAGAAGATTCTTCTTATAAATACGACTTGAATCTCCACTCTGACGTTGGCAGTGCAACCAGCAGCCAAAGATCTAGGGGGCGATCACACATGAGTACCTCTTCTCAAAGTTCATATAACGGTGACTTTGATTACAATTCGGATGATAATGACTCGGATAGTGTAGAGGATGCTACTCCATGCATTGTTGCTCTTGATGTTGGTGAACTCATAGAAAAACTAGATTGCATGATTAAGCTTGTTTTCGATTTTTTGAAGTGGTGCTTCGATAACTCGGGGTATGATCAGCGGGAAGATCTGTTTGACATTCTGATGAACATCTTTGAAGAAAACATTTTGTTCACCTTCAAATCACGGTACACTCAATTTCTGATGTTCTGGTACATTTCGCTGGACAAATCCTACGCTCGGTCCTTTCTTGCATTACTCCTTCACAAAGCGCTAGCCGACAAAGAATCTGAAATAATACGAGAAGCCGCTTCGCAATATGTTGCATCATTTGTTGGAAGAGCAAAGTACTTGGAGTCTGATGATGTTCGGCTATGCGTTTTGGCCTTGCTTCATTGGGCCGGAAGATACGTTGATTGCTATGAAAGTTATTTAAAAACACCGGACCCTCTAAAACACAAGATATTTTACACAATCGTGCAATCCTTAATGTACATTTTCTGTTTCCGATGGAAGGACCTTAGAGAGGTGACCGATGGCATACCCCGTTGGTGTCATGAAATAATGTGTCTCCAAAAAGTTATAAAATCCAAATTCAAACCACTTCAGGTTTATTCCTTTTCTTTTTTCTTTTTTTTAAACATCATTTTGTGGTTCCTTCAATATTACTTGCAAAATCTGACTGTGAATTCTCTTTCTTTACAGGTCTGCCCCACTAACATTGTGCAAATGTTTATTGCGATCTCCGAAGCTTTACAGTTCATGAATTGCAAGAGGGCTATAGGATCAACACGCTACGAAGATACAAAAAAGAAAGATATCTTGAACATGGAGGATTATTTCCCATTCGATCCATTTCGTCTCAAGACTTCTCAATCGTACATTGATTCAATTTATCATGATTGGGAAGGTATTCCAAGAAAAGATCAAACGTCTAAGGACAATGATTGAATAAATATGCAAAGTTATATCATATTTATACATCATCGAGTATTTTAGATATTCCAAAATATTTATTGATAATTCCCCCAAAAAAGATCTTGCATTGTTTCATATTTTTGTTCAAAAAAAAAAAAAAGCTAAAATCATTCAATGCGAATGTAATGTAATTATACCTGTAGTTTATTGGCATTTTAGATTCTTTGTGACTTTAAATAAAAGTTTTGGTCTTATAATCATTATGACTTTTTTTTTATGTGGTTATATGGTAATTTGTAAGTAATTGCAAATATTTAAATTTCGAACAAGGGAATTATGGTAGACCAAGAACAAAGTAAAATAAATATGATTTTATTTATATAGGAGACAGTGATGTAATAATTTTTACAGTACAAAAAATTTCGGTTTTTTTTTTGCCTGTATTATATAATGAATTGAAACATAGTTATAATATTATTGTTAAAATTCATATTAATTCAGAAATTTAAAATCTAATTTTATCACATATAAACCATCCATTATTAATTACAAAAAGGTATACAGTACCTAGCGACTTTTGTAAAATACTGTATTAATACCTCTTGTATTACTTTTTGATTATTTAGTCAAAGTTATAATAGCATGATCTTTTCTAAGTTTGGTATTTTAATGACAAGTGAAAAATACTTTGAGAAGTTTAATACTTTTTAATAAAAAAAACTTTTCAATTTGTATTAAAATATTCTATTTTTTTAAATAAGATGTTCAAATATATTAAAAAATATAACCTGTGAATCAATAGTGCAGTGGTTAGCACTTCACAGGTCAGATCACAAGATATCAGTTCAATTTCATATGGAGGTGGTTGAATTGGATTAAAAATGGTATTTGGCGTCATAACCTGTTAATATGGTTTCAAAAATTGGAATCAAACAGAATTGCAGGGAATTGTATAAGGTTCAAAATATTATTAAAAATGATGGTGGGGTATATCCTACCTATTAAATTTAATATAAACTTAAGAATCAAATACAGAATCAAAAAGAATTATTAAGATCCTTACCTGTTAAGCATTGTTTCTCATAAGAAGCCAATTCACACACTAATCCAATAGGTGTTGAGATTGTAACCTAGCCATAAAAAGAAGTTGTGATGTGATGATTGTCTGGTTGGTATTATGATGATCATTGGAAAATGATCAAAAAAAGTGAAGAAGAAGTCCAGTTTTAAGTAATGATGGTTTGATAATCCTTTCTCATGATACCTAAAATGTCTCTTTCTATAGAAGTAATTATGAAGATCTTTTTCGAAACCACTCTGATGGTTGTCTCTTCGAGTTGGACAGCTGCAGTTAAATTAATATTATAGGCGGTTAGTCAGTATAAGTATCTGACTGTCTAAGTAACTTAGAAGTTGATATAGTATAGGATGTAGAAGATTTCCTCTATAGGGTTCTATTTACTCAAGATAGATATTACTCTAGTATACTACATTTCAACTTCCTCTTAATCTTGTACAAAACCCAAAATAAAATAGATTAGCATAATTTGCAGCACTAATGAGGCTTTAGCACGTTAGCTTTGGTATTTACTCCTTATAGGACTATACCGACAGCAACAAGCTAATATGAAGTAAATCGATATAGTCATATAATGTTGTAATTAAATTATAGATAGTAATTTCTATAATACATGAAGTACATATGTGACTTTAAATAATAAAGTGTGTTATGGCAAGGTCCAGCTGGTTGATCAAAAAAATATATATATTAAAAAATATGAAATTAAAAAAATTAAAAAAAAATTAAAAAATTTAATAAGATAATATATAATAATTATAAATTCTAATTATTTTTACAAATAAAATTTATAATAATAATTCAATAACCATTGAAAGAAAAGATAATTAGAATTGGTTAAAATGAAATACAAGCCAATCTGTATATCCAAATACAAAAGGAGTTTTGATTAGAAAAATTAAATCAATATTTTGTTTAATTACTATAAAACTATTATATTTTTTTTGAAGATTATAATTTCAATATCTATTAGATTAACATATAAAATAACTTCTTATAAGAAACAATACTTAATAAATTATAATATTAGATACTGCTTTTATCTAAAATTAAATTAATATCTTGTAATCTAATCAATAAAACACTAATTACTGTATTATAAATTTACAAGTAAGGATCCTAACGATTCTCTTTGATTCTGTATTTGATTCTCAAGTTTATATTAAATTTAATAGGTGGGGTATACTCCACTATTATTTTTAATAGTGTTCTGAATCTCATGCGATTCTGTTCAATTCTATTCGATTCCAATTTTCGGAACCATATTTACAAGTCAACA
>CAJVPV010000436.1:0-22124 GCA_910591835.1 Acaulospora morrowiae | reverse complement strand
ACTATTGCCTTGTGATTGACCCCAGTGTTGCGTAGCTAACGGAATTGCTGCGCGTGAAGTAACCATTGAGGACGCAAAATCGACGGACTGATCTGCGTCAGCGTTACGAACTCTGGCCAAATTCACATGCCTCTTTTGAGCAGAAACCGCTCCGATCATTACACGGCATAAGACAGATCGAAGCGACTGACTCGCCGTGATTTTACCACAACAATATCATAATTTAAGACTTTCTATAAAAACTTTGACAATTAAATTATTAAATATAAATATCAAATTATTTTATATAACAATTTCAAAATATTTAACAAGTTTGAATTATAAAAATAACTGAAAACTTCTATACTTATTACTCTTATAAAGAAGCTTATATTATTTAAACAATGAAATATCTTAATTATAATTTAAAAAAAAAACTTTATTTTCTAATAAAACAATATTTTAACTATTCAGAAATACAATTATTTAATAAAATAAAAATACAAAATCAATCAAAAGAATATTTAAAGATTATATTTAAAATTTTGAATCAAGTATCAAAATAGTATTAACTTGATACTAACTTATAATAAATGTAATATATGAATTGTAATCTATTATATTAAACTCATAGTAAATTTAATATTAACTTAATATCAAAATAGTATTATTAAAAATTCTAATTATATCAAAATTTTTATATAAGAAAAATTTTATATAAAGGAAAAAACTTTCTTTTTTTGTTTTAAAGAAATTAGAAATTATTGAATTGCTTGAAATAATTTTTATTTTTAATATAACAATAATTCAAAACATACAAATAAAATTATTAAAATATTTGTTAATAAAAATTTTTCTAAAATTATAAATTGATTTTCTAATAGTTTAGACTTAATTCTATTGAAAATTTATAAGTTATTATTAAAAAAATATAGTATTAAGATTATTTAGAAATATTTTAAAATTAAAATAGTTTATAATAAAAAAATAAAATAAAATTTTAAATAAAATTTTAAATAATTTTATAAATTCAATAAAAAAAGAATATAAAATAATAATTGAAAAGAAAGAGAAAAGAATTAATTATTAATTTTATATTAATAAAATCTTTAAATTTTCAATTTTATTTTAATATATTTTTTTATTAATTTCAATACAATGGTTTTTAAATAATGAATAAATAAAAAATTTCAAAAAGTTTTATTATATATTATATATTTTAACAAGCCTAGATATTTTTAATTATATATAAAAAAAAAAATTCTTATAATATTAAAGCTAGTTAAATAATATTTATTCTTATAAAGTTATTTGTCAATTTTATTTATTTTATTTTTTTTTTATAGTAGAATGGCATTAAATGCTGGGTTTTATTGCATATTCTTAGAATTACAAATTTCGTCATATCAAACATCTTTTATAATGCTATGACTATAGCTAAATGCTAGCCTATCTATTTTTGTACCTGTCAACATGCTGTTCACCCTTGAGGTGTATCACATTGTTTTTAGGGGGACTATCTAGAGGTGGAAATCCTACCACTAGTTTTAAACCACCATACCTACTAGTCCAACTATGGGTGGGAACAATGGACCTGCTAACTATTTTAAGTAGATTACCTATCACATTACACTTTTTCACTCATGCAGCTATGGTTTTAGAGGAGTGTCTTTCTTAAACTTGCTTTAGGACCATCATAAGGATGACTATACATTAGTATTGATACAGAGTTTTCTTCAAGGCTTCTTACTTTCGATTGCTAGCAGGAAAGGATTTCACGGCTTAGAATTGGTTAAGATAAAGTACAGCACAGTTTGTACATCCAAATGTGTGGATAGGTTTTTGGCTATGCCAATGATTATCGTGTCACCATCCTGATGATCATTGCGCCACTACACCTTTTATAGAGGTCACAATTTCAACACCTGTTGGATCAGCATGTGAACTGGCTTCCCATGAGAAACAGTGCATATCAGATTATGGCGCCAGATACCATATTAATACTATTCAACCACCTTCACATGGAGTTGAACTGGTATTTTGTGATCTGATCTGTGGAGCATTAACTATTGTACTATAATATAAATCCATAGGTCATTATTTGTCAATTTTAATTTAATAAAACTAAAAAATTTTTTATAACTTTGTTATAATAAATAATTATGTATAATAATAATATTTTAATTAAATATTGAAATTGTTAATTATATATGAATTTAAAAATTTTCAATAATATTTATAATAAGAAAGTATATAATTTAAATTTAAACTATATAATTACAAATATAATTTGCAAATTTTAATTTTATTCTATTTAATAAACAAGTTATATTTTATTATTATAAATATTATTTATAAATATTGAATTATTAATAAATAAGCTAAATCAAATAGATTTATATATTATTTAATATAATTTAATTATAGAATAAAAAAAAAATAATAAAATTGTGATTTATGAAATAAAATCCGCACATGTATCGCACCTTAGCCCTTAAATAATAATAATAATAATAATAATAATAAAATTAAAACTTTAATTTTTAGAAAAATAAAAAATATTTTTTCTTGTAATTTTTTTTTCTAAAAAATTTTTTTTGATATAAACTTTTTAGATATAAATTTATAATTTTCTTGTTAAAATTATATTTTTTTGAAAGAAATTAAAACAAAAGTAATAAAAACAATTGTTTCAAGAAAAACTTATTAAAAAAAATATAAATCTTATTATTGAGAAACTTTTGTTTTTTGGATTGACAAAAAATCGACAGAGTTTTTAAATATTATTTTATTTAAATCTTCCATTATAATACAATATATACTGTATATACTGTAAATAATATACATATATAGCTTTTTAATAAAAAAATTTTTTTATATTTATTATAATAAATAAAACTATTTACAATATATAAAAAATAAATGCTGAAATTGTTAATCATTTTAATGAAATTAGAAATCTTTATTGTATCAATAGTCCACTTGGATAAACAAGTCACCTTTTTATTAAAGTTGTAGATGAATATAATCTATTTTTGTCTAAAACTCATTCTTGATTGTAACATTATTTTGAGAATAATTAACTATCATAAATAAAATAAAAAACAAAACTTTTTTAAGCAAATGCATCTTCGCGATCAGCTTCGACTTCTTCTTCCATTGCAGAAAAGTTAAGGAAATGCTGAGGCCTAAAGTACGAAATTTCATTAGAACAAGTAACAAATAAATTCAAGTAGAGTACAAGATTTTAAATACCATACCTATGCAATTCATGGTAGAATTCTTTAGGGACGTCCAATTTTATGTTATAACGCATATTAGCACTATGAGAAGGACCCATAAACGAGTAATTCCAAATATCATTTTCAGGAACCATGAAAAATCCCATAAATCGGTCAGACAATAGCATTTGAACTTTGTCGGCAAACGTGGGAAGGTAACCTTAATACCAAGCATTCGAATAGTCATATTAGTAATGGAAGACATTGAAACACTTAAGTAAATTATAATAAATGAAGTGTCATACCTGGTGGATTGACCGATGTGTCCTTATTGTTGCGCGCCCACTCGAATCCGGAGGGATTGAGTTTGTATGCGGTAAGAGAACACGATCCCGGAGTGAAGCTCACTGTCATTGTGACTGTCTTATCTCCATCCCAATTTTTATTTTCGGCTACAATTTTGGCGTGAAGAGACAATATAGAGGGTGAAAGTTGTGCGGTCTCGAACGGTTGTGTAACAATAAGTCCGAGCGGTTCATAATCTCTAAGATGTTCATGGTCTGGCAACATGTTTGGTAAATGAACCTAAGAGAAAACATACAGAAATTTAATATATGAAGTTTTCAAACATTGAGAATTTTAAATAATCTAAACTTACAGTTTGATGCGTGCCTGGAAGACAAAAAAACAACAAAATGTTTGGTTAATGTCAGCTGTGATGTCTGATCATTAAAATAAGGAAAGTATACAATACCATATTGAGGAACCATGACCAAGGCCCTGATTTCCTTGACTTGGGCATTATCGCGAGGAGAAACACCGTATATGTATGCAGCAATTTGAGTTCTAATACAAAATCAAATTTAATGATTTTAAAATATAGCTGTACATTAATACAAAAGAAAAGTATATTAACCTTAAGTCAGCAATTTGAATAAATCGTTTCAATAGATTCTTTGGAAGAACATAGGTATATCCAGTATCTCTAATGTCTTCAGCATTAACATATATGTGATTTGTACGAAGGTGCAAGTTCGTTGAAGATATTGCTCGTACACGCCATTCGGTTTTTGACGCAAAAGTCGTGGTCTCATAATTGCTTGTGGTCACGACCAACATTTCGTCACCGTGCACGTTTTGAGTTTTAGTTGTTACAGCAGTAAGTTGACTTTGTTCCTTAGTTTGCTTCTCAATCTCCGCAATTTGTTGACGTTGAAGAGATGGTGCAGAGATTTCCATACCAAGAATGATGTCTCGAATTTCCGATTGGGTAAGTGAAGCGACATTGACATTGTTCTTTTTACCATAATCAGCCAATATTAAATCTTTGAGTGCAACTTCTACTTTAATCCATTCTTCATCAGTCAATGTTGGCCAAATGTGATGCGGTTCAGTTATGGTTGTCTTATCTGGTCCTATTTTGATCGATAATATATTAATAATCTTACATAATGAAATTATATGGTGCGGAACATCTAAATGAAAACTCACTCAAAATCATCTTTGTCTTGTCCGTATTTACATGTAGAGCACGCAGAATAAGTATCAGACGTGAAAAAGCGGTGTACGACGATATTGTCTTCAGCCAGTCATCAAATAAATTGAATAGCGTCTAGATAGACACGAGTTCATGAAATTGTTAATAGATATAATGACAAAAAAAAGAAAGTCAGGATAACTACCATTTGAGGTTCCGTTGCCCTAAGGATTAAATCACCAAACTTCTCTAATTTCAAACAGGCTTGGAATGGCAATTGCAATTCACTACCTTTGATAACAATGTTAGGGAAATCAAGCAAATGTACTTCTAGAGGATCCAACATTCCTTTTCTGGTTACAATAATTTGTTTGGGTTGTTCTTCAATTGGCAATGAACGAATCAGAGCAGCCACTTCTTCCGCGGTTTTCCATTTGGCTAATTGTCCTAAACGTTTCTGACCAGCCCACACGGAAGTGTGAATAATTTTCAAGAACAGCTGACCTGTTCTTGGATTAAAGATGAAAATGGCACCATTGATAGGTTTTGTTGTCAAATTGCCTTCAAAAGTTTTATGAATAGTGACACGATAGACATTTGTGTCATCCACGAACCAAATAATTTGATTAGAGAATAGTTCAGAATAGTTTTGTGACGATAAATAAGGTTCAGTGGGTTCGGAACTGTACAATTGTAACCCTTTTCGTATACGTTCGCGCAAAACGTATAGAGCTGGATTGGCTTTCATGATTTTCGCCATCGCCGATTGAATCAATGGTTTCATGCCAGGAATCCAGTGACCATATGCGCTGTGCAAATTATACGCGAGGTCAATACCGATCATGATACCAAATGGTGATGGGTAAATACTCATGTTGTCGGTGGAATAATCCAAGAATTTGGCTCTAGTATATCTTTCTATATCATGAGAGTCAAAATCACCCCATCTTAATTGACAATCGACAAACCATCGCGACGTTGTTGTTCCGTCCATTACATCTTTGTTATCATTCAAGAGTGAAGGTTTCGAGACATTCCATTTGTAAGAGGCGAACAGCAAAATATCAGCGCATGAAGAGTTCATTTTGTATGATTTCCTAGGATGAATAGATTCTTTTTGCACCGTCTCAATTTGTAAGCTTTCAAGTTCAGAATCAAACACTTGACATAGATCCATGATAACACTCTCGTGAATCTTTTGCCATAAATGGGCTCGGAATATTTGGATCAGTGAAATCTTTAAGGTCGGAATTTTGCCGTGCATAAATATTCCTGTAAGATCTAATTGGACTTGGAAACCCACATATACATTGGCTCGATTAATCGTGGGAGACCACCACAATGTAAATCGACGATTGGGAATCTGATTAAGACCGGAACGTTGCGCATTTGTCAGTTTCTTGTACCGCATACTTTCTTCAAAGCCAGAAGCTTTTTCCCAGAAGAGACCTTCCCACGTAGAAAAGTAGGTTCCTTTGAAAAGGGTATGTTCCAAAATACCTTCAACTCCTCCTAACGCTTGAATCATGTCGGATCGATAATTATTCAGACACCATAGTTTACCATCGTGTCTAGAATGTGTCCACCAAAACGGATTATTTTTCAATATCTGATAGCTCTTAAATTCAGTTCTGACACGCCAGCCTTTATCATAAGCTAGAGTATGACGATCCTTTGAGAACAACGTGTTGATTCGTGGTAAACCTCTGTCCCATGAGTCTTCTAAATCCTCGAGTGTCAGTCGCCGGTTTTGAGCGTTAGCTTCCTGTCTTTTCAGGGCATATTCGGCCCAAACACGTTGAGAATCAATGAATTCTGATTCCCATGGTTGAAGATATCTAAAGAGGTTAGGTATCAGTTGATCTTCTTCATGACTCATTCCCGATCGGAAATGAGTTATACCTGTCTCAGTTTGAGTGCTCCATCTGAGATCACTTTGAGGAATGAGAACGTGTCCCATCGAAAGCATTCCCAAACCGCCAATCTCCTTTGGACAATAAAATACCACGGGAGGAAATCGGGAAGGCATCTTGGAATTTAATCCGATCTTGATTCTAGTTTGGATTTTATTTTCTGCTTTTACGATAATGTCCAACAATTCACGGGTATGGACGACTGCCTCTCTGAAATAAGACATCAATCCAATTAAACAAGTGTTCCATTTATTACTAATTTTGCTGAAAGTAGTGCTTCCACTGGCCATTAAAATTTGTCTAACACGATTATGGAATTTGTTCATGGATTCTTCATCTACCCGAAGGAAGGCTTGTGCTGTCCTTTCTTTTGTTTGTTCATTGATCAAATTCCAAACTCCGTCTTTAAGCGTGAATTCCTCGTTTAAGTTTCTGATTTTTGGAAGAATTCTAACCTCAAATCCACACATGGAGAATAGAACATTCGGGTTGTCTTTCGAATACACGCTACAGAATGTATCTTCCCATTCAATTGTGGTAAGTGAACGTGGTAATCTATTCTTTATATCCCAGAACACAGCTCTTCCAGCATTAACATCACTCTTGAATAATCTCATGCGACAATCTCGTGGCCAGCATTTTTTGTTGTTATATCCAACTATATTTTCCGAGTTTGGATCAGGATGTTCTGTAAGATAACGTTGTATAAGATCTCGGGCCTCCTCGGCGTTGAAACGGAAAAATATATGAATTTTGTCAATGTATCTGCAATATAATCTGATCGGATGTCTTGTTTCTGTAGCAACATCACGATATTGTAAAAATTCATTAGGCATTTGAGGAGGACCCGCCATTTCCGACGCTCGTTGAAGACCCAACAGAAGGAGATCAAGGATGAGACCGTAATATTGGAATATAAAACTAGCGAATTGCAAACCACGAATAAGACCATATGCATTCACGTGATTCATATCCTTGTAGTTAAGGACTACGTTGTTTTTTGCCGTCATGTAATCTGCGAGATTATGATCCAAAATTAACCGTAATAACCTGTTCAACAAAGTCAAATCAATTTTTTCATAAACCTTGCTGAATTGGGTCTCCAACATGACATTAATTTCGCCTTCAGATGTTTCCCAGACATCTGTTAAATTATTAATACCCTGGCAGAATTTATAAACGAGAAGTGGTGGAGGTTCGGTGTCAGAGGGTTTAATCCATGCAGGGAACAAATTTCTTTTTGTCCCTTCGTACCAAAGGTACTGATCAAGATAGGCATCAGTGATTTTTTCAAGAGGTTCGACATCAAATACTGGAATCAAGTGACTATATAGATCCATGAACTCTATTCCAACTTCTTTGAATGCGCGTTGGGTTAAAAGAAGACGTTTTATACGACTTAGAGCTTCGTGGGGATTGTCATAAGCTTGTTCAATCAGACCCAATTCTTCTCGTTGACTCTGATTAAGACGTCCTTTAACACTATACGCTTCTTTTAATCTTTCAAGTGCCAATATCAGCAATTTCGTGTCATGCTTATAAGAAAGTGGTGGGAAAGGAATGGGTGAGAATTTACGACTCTCAAGCCAATGTACAGTAGATGTGTAAATGGCAACAGCTTCCTCTGCAGTAATATATGGTCCATCTTTTAGATAATTATGCTGACGTTCTTGTTCCGCCTTTAACCATAAACGAGTCAAACGTCCAAGATTTTTCTTACAAACCTATTAATAAATGGCGTTAATATTGGAAGTTTTAAGAAATTAAATAGTAAGTGATAAACAATGGATTTAATTTTACCGTCTTGTCGACTGTGGCACCTCTTCGGATTCTTTCTCGATTATAATGTGCCACACTGGTCCACCAATCAGCCTTGCTCTTGACATATCTCAAAATCATATTCTCTATAGGTTTCGGCATTCCCATTATATGCCATGGAACATTTGCCTTCCAACATCTCCATGCTTCACTCAGATGTTGCAATATTGTCTTTGATTTATTTGCTTTTATACCTTCCGGCATCATATCCAATATATCATGCATTACCGCTGCGCGTAATTCAAGATCATAATGTGATTCGACACGCTGTTTGGTTACTGTTTTTGCGATCCCTTTAGAATGACGACCTTCAAAATGCCGAGCTAACAAGTTCCCAAGCCATCTTTCTAAGAGGGGAACAATTCCTCTCATGAAAAAGAGCCAAACGCGCCATCCCGGCGCCCAAAATCCACAGCCAGGACCTTTTCCGACGGGACCAGTGTTAAATCGATAGTATATAAGATGTTTGAGATCCTTACAATTGTGTGAAACTGTAAAATCATCTAACAAAATTCTTTCATTATTCCCGGAAACCGCAAATCCGTAATAATTATCTTCTTGAAGACGTTCTATTTTGAATTTGAATTTTCCATCCAAATCTTTGAAACTAATGTTCTCAGGAATCCGTTTATGATCTATTGTGATAGGTATCTCCTTCACCTTTGGTCCACTTATACACACATAAAAAGACTTCGTGACTCTAACTCCGTTGTCAAACAACCCCTCTTCTTCATATGCGCGCAAGACAACCTTTATTCCCAAAGAGCGTGCAACGTTACGACAGAGTAAAGTAATATGTGCATCCAAGTTTTGTGAAAACTTATAGCAACAGCGATCGGGTTTGTAATTGTATATACTTCCGTCCGTATCGACAAGACCAGCCAGAAGATTAAGGCGAAACTCTTCTGATTGGTTGGTCAACTTCCCGATTAGGTTGTCATTAAATAAATTCCTTTCGTTATATATACCCAACCGATTTAACATGAAACTAAAGATATTTCGGTCGTTATTGCTTAACTCTAAGATCCACTCGTCCTCATTCACGATAAGATCCCCAAACGCATTATATCGAGTTGTGTCATGATCAGTATTTGCCGAGAGCAATATCTTACATGATTTTCCGACAGAATACATGACAGGTTTGAGTAGTAATTTTCTGGAAATTTCTCGTATTTTAGTAATCATTCCATGTGAATTCTCAGTGTGAGCGGAAAATATTGGTGCATTTGAAAGGCCGCTTCCAAGCCATGCTCCAAGCAACCAAGCAAATTCGCTTTCGGAAATTTTTTCACCAAGGCCAAATTCATCACAAGTCTCATCAATAAGAGATTTTATTTCGAGATCACTGGAATCAGGAAATATTGGTATAGAACATCGGTACATTCTCATGCAGCGAGCTGTGTTAGGATACCTTTCTTGATATCGAAGGAAATTCTCAACAGAAACTTCCCAAATATAATTTTTAATGATCTCAAGCTGTTCATCTGCAAATTTGGAAGCTTCCATTTCAGCCTCTTCCTGGGTGCAATTTTTTTCTTTCCTCACCGGTCGTTCCCAGTAAAAACTTAACGAATCTTGTTCTAAATTTTTTGCGTTTGGTGGTTTTCGTGAAAGTTGGATTGACCATCGTTTAGCATTCGGGTGAGAACATATACATCCTTCGTATCCTTTGCTTTCCAAATCTTGTAAAAACTCCTTTGCCTTATTGTACGCTTCTTCGTGAGAATTGTAGACGTTAATATTCCAAGAGAATTTGGTGGTAGCCATAGTCGGAATTTTTATACCAAGCTCTGTATCATAGGAATCAATTTTCATGTGATATACAAAATATGAGCGCATATTTTGTTTGATTTCTTTCCAGGGGTGCAGCTTCGCCCTGAGTACAAGAAGATGAGGACCATTGCAGACAAACTCATCGTTCAATAAATTATTGCTAGTATTTCCATAATCACAATAAACGCGATACATTGCACCATGACCTCTTGAAAGCGAGATAACTTTACGTGATTGATTATCATCGCCCATGACTTTGTCTCCAATAGTAATGTCCTTTGCTTTTTTAAAGGTGCCGTCACTCATCATTATCTTCTGATCGGCAGAAAAACAAAGTCGTATCTGCCTCATAAGTCGATATTTGTATCGATACATTCCAGTTAATTGCCCGACATGCGAAAAAATATACTGGAGACCGTCAGCTGTAATATTAAAAGATACTTTACATGTTAAACCACGCGCCAATGGACCTGATGAATAAAAATTTAACCAAGAATCGTATAAATACCCAATTGAAACGCGTCGACGTTTCCTAATCGATATTGCACGTGCGAATCAACCACCAATTTTGTCAAGCGTAAAATTTCACGACCTAAGTAAATATAATGTCGTTAATAATACATATATATTTTAATGTGTAATAAAAGAAAATCAAACTGTTAATCTTACACAAATGGAATGCATTTCCGAATCGTGATTTTTTACGTTCCTTAGTAGTAAGGGTTTTAACAGGTTTTAAGCTGCAAGAAAAAGGCGATATTCAATTCGGAATTAATGTTATCTAAATAGGTGTAGAA
The DNA here is from genome assembly GCA_910591835.1 of Acaulospora morrowiae. NCBI lineage: Eukaryota > Fungi > Glomeromycota > Glomeromycetes > Diversisporales > Acaulosporaceae > Acaulospora > Acaulospora morrowiae. Next base: position 11,146 of record CAJVPV010000436.1, on the reverse strand, counting down.
CGCAGATCAAAATGCCAGAACTTTCTCACTAACTTGAAGTTATAATCCAAATGTAGGTAATTGAGATTCTTTCGATGAATCAGAAGGTTGAGCATGTTATAGCCTTGACGGCAAACTTGCAATCCTGCTTCAACCCAGTCCAACTCTGTTGTTTGGAAAAACTTTGTAGATTTAAGCTGACGGAACAAGTATTTCTTATTCAATGCCTTTGGTGGTCGATGTTTCAAAGCATTCAGAACATAGCACTTAATGAGTTTTTGATAGGACACTCGGACTTTTACTGGCTGCCCTGGGGGGCAATGCTCAAGATACCAATTTTTCACTAAAGGTATATCTTCTGCACGACGCATTCGTCCACTGCGCTTGTTAAAAGGATGAGGCGCCCACCAAAGTGCAATTCCATCAGCCGTGGTTTCCGTATAGAGTGGTACGTCTTCCAAAAATGGATTAACCTTTTCTGGAAGTGTAAACTCTTCATCAACTTCTCCGTCCCCAAATATTTGATCTTCATGTGAAATTGAATTCTGAAGATTTATATTGCGCGATGAAATCGGATTGATGATAGGATCGAAATAAAATGCAGGTAAGTCTGGGTCTTCGGCGCGAATGTAAACAACCGTTGGCTCATGGTACCATGATACATGAACCGACCGTGGGAGAGAGTTGTAAAGAAATGGAAACGCAATCTTATATTCCGTTCGAATGGGTTGACGAATAATAATCTTGTTTATGTCATTAAATTCATTCCAGTCATCATCAGCTGTATCCATATCTCTATATAATGGTTCGAATTTTGGGCCACCAGGAATTGCAACATTAAGGGCTTCAATATTATAAATAAAATTGATTAGTTATAAAACGATTATTATTATTATTATTTTTTTTTTAAAAAAAAATATATTTACCCTTGGCGGTAAAAAAAGATTTAATATCAAATAAGTAGAAATAATTTTGATCAGTGAGATCTGAAAGTAATTGATGTGCCAGCCGATATAGAACAGACATAATTGGCAAATCTAATTTCCAACGTCGGTACGTTGGCCCATTAACATATTTTGTATCCAGTAAAGGACGATGATCATAAAACCACTCGTAAACGGGACCGTCCTCGTCTTCTTCTAATTCCATTTGAATTGCTTCTAATGGCTCGACATCTAAAATGTTATCACCATAATCCAACGGAGGCTCCTCATCGTCAAAAGGAGGAAAACGCATACGCTTGAAATGTCGCCTATCTCGTTTTTCCCGACGCATCATTATCCACATAGTACCCCATTGTGCTATATATACTGGCTCAATAACCCAAGGAATTTCATTAACGAATGTTATTGCACCCGTTATATGGTATAGAACAGGTACTTCGCGAACCTATGTAAATTTAATTTTGCTACTTTAAATATCTTTATTCGTAAGGATACAAAATAAAAAAAAGGAAAAAAAAGCATATCAACCTGCTCCCAAGGCATTGGCATATTCTCCAGCAATTTTAATACTGCATGTGGAACATATTTCAAAGCACCAAGATATATTCTCTTGTCGTGTCGATACTTTTTGCTGGACATATCCCCATGATCTTTAATAATTTTTCTAATGTGTTCTGGTGGCATGTCTGCCTTCTCGTGTTCAATGAATCCAAACTTCCTCTTCTCCCCATAACGTTTTGATTGCATCTGTTGCCATTTTCGTGCCCTTTCATCTAACTTTTCTGCTGACGTTTCTGTCGAAGATTGAGTGTTACCGAAATGATTGGCGTTGTATTGATTTGGTGCGCTGTTAAACTGGTAATATTGGTAAGCAAAGGGTTGTTGTTGTTGATCAGAATATGCATAACCTCCTTGAACTTGAAAAGATGAAGATTCACCGCTTTCAGACATGACAAAACTAGCAAGATGTCAAAGGCGTTGATCTGTTAATTTTGAATTCTCTGCAAATTCCTATATATATGAAATATATGCTGACTAAGCGATCAATGTGTTACAAATACTTCAAATAACCGGGTATCTGGATAAAACTCCACATAAGATAACCGGTAGTTAAAATTTTGAGTAAAAAATATTACAGAGAAACCTTCCTAAATACATTCTTTATAGATGCACTTACTATGTATTTTCTCTTTAAATGCATGGTCAAGCTTAATTTCAAATATATAAAACTTTTAATAAAATTTTCTTTATAAATGTATATTTTTAAAAAAATTTTCTATAGTTTTAGAATTAGAATATATATATTTAAAAAGAATTTATTGTATTTTTTTGGAGGGGTTTTCCCCAGTAGGTAAACATCATTTCTTTATTTGTTATTGTATATTGTAGGTATACATTGAGAAAGAAACAACATCTCTTGGGTGCATATTGCATACAACAAGTTAAATGCTAGCTTGTCTACTTAATCACTATCTAACTAATATTGTAAAAAAATTTCAAAAGCAATATTAAAATATTAAATAGTGAAGTAGCGGCTATGCCTATCTACTTGACAAAATTTTGTGAAATCTTTTGATTTTTTGAATATAAAATAAATAAATAAAAAATAACAATGATTAAAACTAAAACTAAGTCAAATGGACTATAAAATCTATAAGTAGAAATCCAATTATTTTCCTAAAAAAGTCTTCAAACAGGTACGTGATCCCATCTCTCCAACTCTTTAATTACTATAAATAGAAGAGTACGCGTGACATTGTTTGTTGTTATAGTTGTTATTGTTATTGTTATTATTGTTATGCTAAAAAATCGGTTTGAACAGGTTTAGTTTTTTCTATATTGTTTTAATGAAATCTGATTGGATGATTGGAGAGTGATTATCATCTGGAGGAGATAAACTGATTTCAGTTTTTTGAACAAAAGATTTTGGAAATTTTGAAATGGTACAGTAGTTGTTGCCATAATAAGATTGTATGTAAAGGTTATATTAAAACAAACAGTAAATTCAATAACTTTATTTGAGTATATTTTTTGGAAAGTATTTGACTTAGCATATATAATAGTATTGATATAAATAGTTTTTATGTTATAATAGGTGAAAAGAGGGATGCAAGAGAACAAAAGAAAAGAGAACTACTATGGGCCTTTCCTTATGCAACCAAAGAATAAGCAAGACTCCCAAACTTGAGTAGACTTTGACCAGAGATCCTATCCTACTATACCAGTTATCTTAAAAATTCTTAAGTTCTTAAGCTGGGACTCATTTGTAATAAAGAGTATAAAATATTTTTTTTGACAAAAATTACTATAAAAGGAAAATATTTAGCAAAGTAAACATGATCAGAAGTGAGTTTTTTATTTATTTTTTTTTTTTTACCTTTGCCATCAACTCAGGTACCTCTTTTTATCACCTTTTTGCCAGTCTCCTGGTGTTTCTCCAGGGTACAAGTGGTGATGTTGGAACCTAAATACTCGTCTTAGGCCTAAGCCTCTAAGTATAGACGGAAGGGGTGGAAAGTTGTTATATTCAAGGCAAGATCTTTTACTATCAAGCCAGGATAATCATTGCCTGCAGCCACCACTACAGTATTTCAACCGTTCAGTTTAGCCAAGACTTACTAGGATTTAGTCAGTGAGATATCATTAGCAGGATGAGGGTACACCAGTACATCAAATTCGCCTAGAAATCGGACCCAGTCTCATCCTTCCTAATCTGACCTAGCAACACATGTGAGAGGTTACAATTTATGGAGGCATGTAGTCAACCGTCGCAAGTGTACCCCTTAGGATATAACATCCTGTGATACAAGCGACCTCCTACAATCCTAACTGGATTCTCGCTACCAATGGACATGTGAAACTCTTACTGATAATTGTGCGACTAATGGTTTTAGCCATCTGTACCTTTCCTTCCACTACTGGAAAGATTCCATGAAACTTCTTTCCCCTTTTGGAGGTATTTCCTGGGCAATACTTGATCAGGAAGTTTTACCAATCAGATCATCTATCTTTTTGACCAATGGGATATAGTCTATCCATAAGGCTCCTTAATTGTCAGAACAATCCAAATTGCTCTCTATCATGAGTTACAGGAGCAGTGACACAAAGTCCCATTTGGGATATGTGAATTGCCTCCAGCTGGGGTTGAACCGTAGTTCATAGGTTAGTCCTACCCTGCCTTAGCCTACTGGACTATAACTGGGTAGGTCAGAAGAGAGTTTTTTATAATTTTATTATAATAAAATATTATTATTATTATTATTATTATTATTACAGGTCTAAATAAAAATTTTGTTAAAATTTTATTTTAATCAATATATTAATTATTTTTATATAAAGTAAATTAATTAATATCAATATATAAAACTTTAAAAAACCATAAAAAAAAAAAGTAATAATAGCTATTGATTAAATTATTAATTATACAGTATATTATATATATACTTATTGATATAATAAATAAGAAAATTATATATAACTTGGATTTCAGATTGTAAATTAAATTTGTAAAATCATATAACTGATAAAAATTTATTTATTTATTTATTTATTTATTTATTTTTTTGAGTTGAATGGCATTAGATACAAATCTTTATTAATATTAAATCATATCTATTATAATATATCAAACATTTTCTATAACTATTACACTACAGCTTAATGTTAGCCTATCAACTATCTATTGTCCGTTAATGCTAATTTGATACTCTTGAAGTATTTTTTCACATCTTCAGAAGGACCTATCTAGAAGAGGAATTCCTATCATTAGTTTAAACCATTTAACCTACCAGTCCAATTTTTATGCGGAAACAATGAAATACTACTTACTATCCTTTATAAGTAACTCATCACTATACATCTTTTTGCTCACACAGCTAATATGGCAAAAGGATCTTTATGTTGGTCTGTACTCCCTAGTAAATGCTCCAAATCTTTTTATCCTCTGGTTGGCTATCAGCTATCAAACCTAGGAGTTCTTTTTTTTGACCAATTGGGACACGAATCCACAAGAATTATATAGGCCAGACAGATGGTTTTTGATCACTTTGCTTTCAAGATTCTTGTCTCCTAGTAGACATAACTGATAAAAATTTATATTATGAATTATAAATATTTTTTTTAATAATAATATTTTTTTCTAAAAACATACTAATATAGGACTTTTATATATAAATTAAACTAATACTTGAATATTTGTTATTGATTATCAATCTCTAAATATAATCTTAAAGATAAATAAAATTACTTGCTTATTTTTTCTATTCCTATAAGAGTTTAAGTTTATTGCCTACAGTTCATTATTATAGTTCACTTTAGTAAAATCTTAATTACATTATATTTTTAATCACTTAATTCTCTTTTTTATTTTGTTTTATAAGATTTGCATAAAAGTTTTTAAAATTATAATACCTTTGGTTACTAAGTTTTTATCTGTCAATATTGCTGTTGTCTTTTTTTCTTTCTCTTATAATTTAAGTTTATTTTTGAACTTGTATATTTTTTTTGATATTTTCAAGTTAAAATTTGTCTTTCTTTCTTTTCTTTTATTATATGCTTTCTTGTAATTATAGATTTTTTTGTATTTTATATTTCTAATTTGTTGACAAAACTTTTTGCTTCAGATTTGTAATATTTTATTTAGAATTTTTTGAATTGCTACTTTATATATCTTAAATATACAATATATATAAATCTATTCTATAGTTTTTTCTTTCATTTATAATCCTATACTAATATTTATTATTTTTTTGCTAAGGATAATTTTTTTGTTTTCTATTTTTATATTATTTTATAAATTGGTATTAAATTTCATTTTGCTTTTTTTTTGTTTTTTCTAATATACTTTATAATTCAAAATATATATAACTTATCAAGAATAATTTCAAAAAAAAAAAACTCTTTCCCATAACTTTTCAATCTGTAAAAAAATTTTTTTTTTGGTAACAATATGAACAGTAGACAGTAAACAGCAAGCAAGAACCTCTTCCTGGGAGAGGAGTCCATCTTAGCTTTCTGCAGGGTACAAGAGGTCGATTAACTCTCTCTAGAGGGGTGGATGCTTTGGGAGTAGCAAAAACCTCTTCGATTAAACCCTTTGCTTTACTGAGTAAAACCTATGTAAGCAACCTCCAAACAAAAGAAAACCTTTTTACCATATTCATATACATTACTACCTATCACATCACAAAAAACACACACAAAATCAAACACAATTTTTTTCTCAAGAGGCAGCATTTTACTTTTTTAGAGTTTTTGTTTTTTGCTGATGATAATTAGTGCCAGGTTAATTGGCATAACCTTCTGGCTAGTTGTCAGTCCTCGTTCACCTCCATATACAAAAAAACCAAAACCAGTTTACTCCCACCAAAAAATCTGCAACACATAAAACACCAATAATATTCTGTATCACTAAACCACATCAAAACAACACAACAACTTACTGGATTGGGAGAGCATGTGATCAGTGCCCTGCGCGGGTTCCGGTAACCACAATATACAAAGATCCACTACAATAAAACAACAAACATCTGGAATGTATTCCAGTTATCCCACTATAACACTACAACACAACCATATCACATAACAGCAACATATCACAAAAATCACCTGATCAAACTCATCGAGTTATATGTGGTTTGCGAGATGCCGTCATTCAACTGAAACATCTATTTGTGTTCAGGAATTACATTTAACAAAAGTTTCAATATTTTTCCAACACCTCTTCTTTTCTATCTTTTTTTCTTTCACTAAATGATGATCTTGCCCCAAATATTTTCTTATTTTTTATTTTTCCTAATAGATAGTTCCTTTCCTTTTTTGTCTGCTCAAGGTTTTTTGGAAATATATCTACTACAATAGGTGGTAGACCGATATGTATAGCCATATATCTCATATCTTAATATTGATTATATAACATTACATATTTACTCTATTAATAAAGATTATAAGAAGTGTCTCACCTTAACATAAAAAAAAAATAACTTATCAAGAATATTCTTCTATATCTTATTTTTTTTTCTTCAAAATTTGTTACAAAATATTATATGATTTACTTTTCTTTATATCAATACTATATAATAAAACTTTTCATGTGTAATGCTGACATTTAGAATACTTAATATAAATAATCAATTGTATTATCATTCATTATATATATATATATGATGATAATAAATTTTGTGTAATAATAATTACAACGCGTTGTTTGTAAATACATGTAGTTTAATAATTTTATCTTGCAAGAAGGCATGGAAAAGAAAAGAAGATAAATATTTCTTTATATTACAAGCACTTATATTACATTTTATTTTTCCCTCCATTTATATATGTTTTTTTTTACCTTATCCATATAACTCCTCTGTTGGAAGAAAAATAAAGACAAGTGAGTTCGTTATTTAATTTATCTGATAAAAAGAAATTATGAACTAATTTATTATTTTGTTTCGTGGCGATTACGTCACATAGCTATGACCTAAATTTCACACACATCCTAAAAATTAAGGATTATACCACAAGTATTACATTATGCGATCATAACCTAATTTTCCTCCTAGCAGTACATATGTTTTATAATAGACTTCCGCTATCTATCTACTCGAATATTAATAATTTTCTTATGGTTAATCTCACTCTAACAGAACGATTAAATTGCTTTCTTCCATGCCACTAATCTCTTTTATGATAGAATTGCTTTCTTAGACATGTGATACATACAATCTTAAAACTATAAATATATGACTAAAAACATATTCAAGAACCATACACGACAGAACAAAATCTAATGGATAATTTTTCTTTAATTTTATAATTATATATATATTCTTGGATCATAGAACAGGATCTTATAGAACAAAATATAATAGATAATTTTTTTCTATTTTTCAGTCTAAGTTGATTTCATGAGATCTTATAATTATATATATTCTCTGGATTCCTTAGGATTAAATCTATTGGGCAACCAACCCACCACCTATCCCAAACCAACATGTGACATGCGATTTCTAAAAACTTTTTATAGTTAATTTCACTCTAACAGAATGATTAAATTGCTTTCTTGCATATTATTTATTTACCTAAATATTAATAATCTCCGTTACGACAGAATTGCATTCTTAGACATGTGATACATGCAATTTTAAAACTACAAATATGAATAAAAATATATTTAAGAACCATACATAATTGAACAAAATCTAATGGGTAATTTTTCTCTAATTTTTTAAGTTAATTTCATAAAATTTTATAATTATAATTTTCTGGATTACAGAACAAAATATAATGAGTAATTTTTTCTAATTTTTCAGTCTAAGTTGATTTCATGAGATCTTATAATTATATTCACTGGATCCCTTAGGATTGAATCTGTTAGGCAATTAACCCACCATCTATTCTAAATCAACATGTAACATGTGATTCCTAAAAAACTAAAATATAATCAAAAACACCTTCAGGAACTATACTTGATAGATAGATTAAAAAATTTTTTTTATTTGGATCATTTACGATGTAAGGAGTTTATAACGATTACTATAATTATGATTATTAACTTTAATTATAAAAAATCACTTATGGTTAAATATAAATTAATTTGCATAAGAAGCTTACCAAATGATAGATGAAAGTAGTAATAACTCACTTAAAGATTTAAATTAATATATATTTAATTAATTAATAATTAATTAAATTCATATATATTAGGCACTTACCAAACGAGAGGTGGAGTTGAAGAAATATTTGAGGATTTAAAAAAATAATCATTCTAATATGAATCATATAGTTTCTATAGTGTGCAAAAAAAGAAACTACTTCTTTATATAGATTTATAAACTGGTAATAGATTAGTAATACTTAGAGGGCAATTGTCAGATCTTATTGATTTTGTTTATTCAAACTTAGTTGAAAATTCTGGCAATATGAACTACATGATTGGCAGAGCCATTTTAACTTCAAAGAATGACGAAGTTGAAAAAATCTCTGACCTGATTATGAACCGGCTTCCAGGCAAAGTTTACACATATTACAGTGCAAACTCTATAGATTTAGAGGATAGTAATGTGGAACAGCCCCAATTATATTCCCCTGAATTTTTAAGATCCCTAAAGATTTGTGGTCTCCCTCCTGACAAATTAAAGTTAAAAGTAAGAATACCTATTATGCTTTTACGAAACTTAGACTATCAAAAGAACTTTGTAATAGGACCTGATTAATTTGTCATAAACTTTTTAATAAGGTAATCGATGCAAAAATTATGACAGGTTCATACATTGGACAATATATTTTCATATCTAGAATTACATTAATACCTTCTGATATCAATTTGCCTTTTACTTTAATGTGATGCCAATTTCCTATACAAGTTGCATTTTCTATGACTATTAATAAAGCACAGGGCCAAATATTAAATCAAGTAGGTCTCTATATGCCACAGCTGGTTTTTTTGCATGGTCAGCTGTATGTCGCTCTATTGAGAATCATTTCTTACCGATGCATCAAAATTCTTATATCAAATAACATAAATAGAAACCAAGATCGATAAACAAAAAATATTGTATATTACGAAGTTTTTAAATAATCATTGTTACACAGAAATAATAATTCTCTAATACAATTGTAATTAGATTATATTATTATAAAAGTTATAATAATATTTCTATAATTTATATATAAATTCTGTTGCTTTGCAACAGGTTAAAATCTAGTTCTAGGTATATTTGATATTTGCTAATAGTTCTTGAGTATTATATTTAATTAGATTGTTCAGAGTTAACAATTTATTATATATAAGTATAATCTTAAATTTTTTTTTTTTATTTGTTTAAATAAGATAGTTAATAAGCCCTTGTTATTGTTATAAAGTCAAAAATCTTTTTAATTAATTTTGTTATAATTTTTTATCTACTCTTTTCATTACTGTTAAATTCTATTAAAGAATATTTATTGTATTAAAATTTCTTTCTTGTTAATAAATATTCTAATCAAGATATTAATAAAGATATTATTTTATTTTTATTTTTTTTTTTTCCAGTAGGTAAACATCATTTCTTTATTTACTTGTATATTAATAGATATACTGTTAGCGTGTAAAAAGGTGATAGAAAATAATAAGGAAAAAGATATAGTAAGTATATCAAGTATATCAAGTATAATAGGTATATCAGGTATAAAGTGTATATCAGGTATAAAATGTATAGTAGGTATAAAGTGTATATTAAAAATAAGTATATAAGTAACAGAAGAAGGGATGAAAATGAGAAGAATTTCAGACAGGTACTACACAACTCTGACATTCTCCTAGATTCCATTGTTGAACATTTGCCCTATTACCTAATCCATACACACTACACTTAAGGAATTGCTATACGAGTAGCAACCCTCTAGATCCCCAGATCTACCAATTGATTTGTAGTGCTACCCAATGGCTCAGACCAAATACATACACCTCTTTTGAGTAAAAGACGTGCTCCATTGTTACACGATGGGAGGCGCGCTCAAGCAACAGACTTGCCAGATTTTCATGCCAACAATATATAGTGAAAGAAACAACATTTCTTGAATGCAAAAAGTATACAACAAGTTAAATGCTAGTCTGTCTACACATCTATATCTAGCTAATATCGAAAAAAAAATTTAAAACAATATTATATATGCTAAATATAACTGAGTAGCAGCTATACTTACTTACTCAAAATTTTTTGTTGGACATAAATGAAATGGAAAGTAAAAGAAAATTGAAAAAAAAAGAAAAAAAAGTTATATGTTTGATACTATACAAGTGAGAAATATTCGGCATGCCACTCTGGTAATTTTATTCTTTTTAAGTATATTGAAAAATATATTGCATCAATTGTCCAAGCTACTGTCTGGAGTATATAGTAGTAATAATGATATGTCTTCTTGATAGTTGCTGATATATGATAATAGTAATTGATTAGTTGAATAGTTATTTAAATATATGATAGTAACATTAATTATATAATTAAGAATATTTATTTGGCGTACCACTTTGGTAGTTCTATTCTATTTAAGTATATTGAAAAAATATACTGTATCGATTGGCCAAGCTACTGTTTAAAATATATAATTGTGATAATAACATATATCCTTGATAGTTGATAGTATGTGATAGTAGTGATTATATATGTGGTATAAATTATTTTGCTGTTGACTCAATTCCCAAAATTCTCAAAAATAATTGTATCATGACTCAATTATTTATATGTTTT